>JAHZNE010002307.1:0-25111 GCA_027744055.1 Callyntrura sp. NNG-2020
GTTATAACTTATAAGATTCCCTCTCCCTTTACATTTCATCTTTCTCGACGTGACAATATGAATACTTGCGCAGCTAAGGCTAATAGTAACAGTGAGTCAACGCAGACTCTAAATTTAAACTGACTCCGTCTCATTATCAATGACCAGTTGGTAAATAAGAATAATTAGCTTATCATTCAAGTCTCCCTTATTCTGATTTTACATTTATGATAGCACTATCGGAAATGAAAAAAAACTATACATGAAATAGAAGTACCTTTTACTGCCACCTACAAGGTTTCCTTCCTCCAGCCTCAAAAGTGGGCAAATTAAATTTCTACTTATTACACAAATATTTGACTAGTTTTCTCATCAATATTGCTGCTCGTGGTAAAACCAAATAAGAGAATAAAATGTAAATATCTTGTTGAACTGGTGGTAATGGTGAGCAATTTATAATATTCTCAATATCTCATGGCTCACGCGTGCCTTTTGAGGCAAGCAAATTCCATCAGCCTAAGAAACTTCGTTTCATAAAGGAGGACTCATCATCATCATGAGTGTGAATAGTGACAGACATGACTGAGAACTAAAAAAAAAAGTACGCTCCTTTTGTTATTTTTAATCAATAAAATCACCAAGTTCAATAGAAAAATGATCTGAAGACTGTGCATTTATGGTATAGTGCGATTTGAAGATATCTTTGCTTGTTTTAATTACAGTAGATTTATAGCATTGTGTGCTCAAGTTCTGATCTCAATGGTTACTTAATATTTCCTATGTGAATTTGCAAGCTTTTACATGGTAACTTATGACGTGGGGTTCAAGGGGCCAGGAGCATTGCCGTTCATTCGTTACAACACTTTGCATTGAGGAAATTGTTTCCCACGTCGTCGTCCAAGCAATGATCCAGCTCATGGACTCATGGAAATTTGCTAGGCAGCTCCTTTTTGTGAGCGGTATCTAGTACTTTGTTGGTTACTTGGAAATTGAAATTAAACTAATTCATAATAAACCTGTTCAGCCCATGTACCATCAACACGAACCGATTTACGTTTGTATGTATTATAAAAAATGCAAGCTTCTTGATCATTTACATCTACCCATTTGTGAAATAATCATAATTAAAATAAAATGCATAACAATAATAATAATGTGTATTTTATAAGGGCTCGTATCCCATAAAATACTTAACTCAACTACTTATAAACTGCAGCGAAAATGTTTAAAATAACTCAGCATGAATAATTGATTAAAAACTCTGTTATACAAAGCCCTCTGTATTAGCAACGCAAAACCATTTTATTACAATCCTTTGCTTGTATATGAACAAATTGTACACATTGAACTAACTAGGCACATAATAACCTGTAATTAAAGGCAAATGCCTTACAATGTTGTAAGTACCTATGGAAGCTAAACTCACTTAAACATAAAATATCTGCACTGCATAATGTACACTGGACAAGAACCGTTTGCAACTTTACATTGTACGTCTTTGTGATCGAAATGGATGAAATATATGTTGAATATAAAGATTGGTAGCTACTATACAGTTTGCCTCAGACCGCTTATCGATAAGAACACCTTGTTATTTGGAGCTAAAATATGTGATAGTGATAACTGTATAAAAATGTTTTGCTATGCGGTTTCAAAAGCGAAACTACATTAATTTCCTACGCATTTACCGGAGAAACCGGTTTATTTAGAGTAGATTATTAAAACCAAAATTGATGTTCATAAATTAAGTTGAGAATTAAAACATTCCTATCATGTGTTTCAAAAAAATATTCAGTGCCGTAGTAATTGTGTCCTCGTTTAATTTGAGCACCATTTATGCCCAGTGGCTAAATACAGGTAGATAGTGTAGTGAAACGTGACATTTTAAAATCAAAATGAATTTTTGAAGTGCATGAAGAATTTATTTAGTTTCAACTTCACATGCTAATTACATTTTTATGTTTTGTGACAGCGGCAACTTCTATACCAGTCAATATCCCACCGAGTATTCACTCAAATCTTAACAGGGAAAATTTAACAATATTTGAATTAGTAACTCTGAGTCAGGTGCGATTACATACAACATACAAAAATATGTAACAATAAAGTGCGTACCATCCTTATACAGACAATTTTGACCTTTCTTATATTTTAGCTTCAGCGGCATGTTGGGAGCTCCTCTGGTGACACACACTCTTCCGGGCATTATTGGATTAGTACTCCGTTTCTAACCAACTTACTGGATTGTAAGAGGATACATTAAGATTTTTGACATTAAATAACAATGTACATTGAAAATTCGGTAGTTTTGCTGCCAATATGTATACATTTTTATGTAAGCATGCAGTATTCAATTGGACAATAATGAGACATTCTCATATCTGTTTTAAGCGTCCCAGTGGAATGTACAAAAAGCAAAGAGGAAAATCCTTAAGGTATTTTAAAACATAAAATGCTCCATGAATTTAAGAAATGGATATTAATTTTATTTTATTACTGTCCGATTAAAAAGGCGGCAAATTGGAGAAAAAACAATGAGATCATTAAAAATCAACTACCTTCACAAAATTTGTTCAACGATTTCGACCTTGAAATTAAGGGATACGACAAGGAAGGTTGCCCAGGTAACCAATTTTCAGCAATTTTTGTTACTTATTCGGTCTGAGTAATTATAATAAATTCGAACACTGAACAAAGCATTTCTAAAAGTATTGCTTATTAAATTGACAGTTGTAATTATACCATTTGGCCAGTGGCGCACATACCGCAGCTACGTAGAAAAGGTGAAGTCGATACCGACTGCGGATGATAATTTAATGATATATTTTCATAACGTTATGGAAAGAATAATAAGTCACATAAAGAATAGAAAAAATTCCGATTGCTTTCAATTCAGTCTCATTGCTGATATGGAATATTATGATGCCATACAAACTTCAGGTACGGTCGAATCTTTATTAATTAGGTATTTAAACCCCTTTAATTCATTATTCCCTCATTTTCAGTTGTTATATGAAATTGTTAATGTACATGTTTCAGGTATTGCATTTTTCATCAAAATGATAAAGCATTTCGACAAAGTTTACCCTGGAATGCTGAAAATAGCATACTTAATTAATTGTGAGTATTGTTTATCTTCTACTTTTACATTGCATTATAAGCAAATTAGGAAATTAACTAAAATGTGTTACTTGACAGGCTCACCATATTTTTTGAAAGTTGCCCAAACTTTCAAATCTGCAATTCCTTGGGATCTTCGTCGTAAATCATTTCTCTACACTGAAAATACTTATTGGGAACCTGCAATTTTAGAAAACATTGATGCCTCTCAACTTGATCCAAAGTACGGAGGAGAGGAACCTACTTTTCCATGGGACAATAACCCTCGCAGAATTAGTGAAGTGTAACTGAAGTTGAAATTAGCTGTGTAGATTTTATGAAAGTGTTGGTTCCAAGTTTTTTGTTTTTGATTCTTGATCGGCGGGTGATGTCGCGTCAAGAACCAAGCAACAGAATTTCTGCGCAAGGAGCAGCGATGTAGCATAGTTTCACAACTATAACTGCGCTAGGAAACGTTTAAAAACACTCAACATGAGGACAACGGCAGCGGATCAACAGAAAAATAAAATTCTAGAGACTACTCCTCATACGGCGTGCTCCATCTCTTCTACCTTTTCGCTCGTTACCAAGGAGAGGTGTGGCACTATGAGCTTATAATTTTTACTGTAATTCCGCAAATGTTGACATGATAGAGATTTCAGTGTTTTTGTAGGGCGTTTTACATTTAAGACGTCAAAAGCATAAATGTATCATGACAACGAATATTTGATGATTTCATGTACGTGTTACCATATGGAACGGAAACTGTTGTCATAATACACTCTTACTTTAAACAGTTTGGTTGTACGTTGTCATTATATTTAAGTGGTAGATATGGTAATTGATTTTTAATAAGACGCACTTAACTTATAAAATGATGTACATAAAAAAAATCAGTATTGAATTACAATGGTCTTGTATGTGTGTGATTCCAATAAGGCTATCATCCTATATTTTGTTTTAATGTACATTGTTTTAAATAACACTCGTTTATGTGGATATGGATGATTCTGTGGAAAGGAAGGTCAAATTTATGCACATGCCAGTTGTCCCCATAGATTAGTAAAATACAAAAAACTCGGTGAATCGGAATGAAATTTTTTTCTGTAAAAATGCCAAAACAAAGAGTATAAACGCGACTGAGAGTATTTATTACAAAAATAAAACCATGACCAGTTTTCGATGTGGAGAGCCGTGTCTCATCTACCGGCAGAATGAAACTCTCCTGTGATTTCACCACAATGGCAAACTCGCAGAACTTCGCTGGTTCTCAGGATGCCCGTACATTTCTTTTTGCTGAGTGTTACCACCTTTAAAATCTGTAGTATGAACCAGTTTTTCTGTACAGCCTCGGCTGATGAGGAAAGTTTAGAGAATCCTTGAGCAAGGGCATAGTACTCTACTTAGATCTTCTTGTCTCCGGCAGGTGTATCGCCGCTTTGCAAAACAATTCTTCAATCATGTTGCATTGGATTTTTTTGCGTGCGAGTAGTCAAGTATTGTCATGCAAACAGCAAACAGCAACGCATTTGATGATTCATCCATTCTCCTTTCTGTACCATAAGTTCCTTGATGACTAAATTTCTGTACTTGCTTGCTGTTGTAACGTGTATCCCATACATAACGAAAAGTAAGGCTGCGGGGTCGCTTCTGAGACAAAAACAACCGGTTGTTGTAATGAACAACGGGGTCCTCATATTCTGGGTTGATGGGTATCTAGTGTACTAAAAATATTTAGCACTGAACTGCACTGGTTTCGCATACGCATACGCATGGTTTCAGATCGGCTTTCAAAATAATATGTACATTAAAAGGGGACAAAAGAAAACCTAATGTATTTATTTATTATATTTATGCCTCTAAGATGTAGTATATGTCTGCATCATATTGTATGTTCGTATATATTTATATTTATTGACACAAACATGCCAAATCAAAGGCATTTGTGTCCTTATGCAATAATAATTTAAGGTATATATAGAGTATTGTGGTAATGCAAACGTAATTAGGAGATATTTGTGGAATTGCAAAAGTGAATTTTATACACTATCTATGTCCTATGAAAAATCAAGTAACTAGGTTACATCAAATTAAAAGCTGGTTTTAAGCGTGCTTTGATAAGAAAATCTACGGACATTTCCACCAGTCAAAATGACTTCGTACTAAACAAAATTATCGAAAAATTGTTTCCATGTAGCTATTTCAAAATGAAATTTTTTACAACATAACTCTCAACACGAAATGCGGCTGGAGAACATTTTCATGTTCGTTTCCACTTTCTCATCCAAATAACACAACGTTCATATTTATGGAAAAATCTAATATTTTTATCTGCGTAGCAATTAAATATGTCCCAATTTCGACTATTTTGAGTAGAGGTCGAGAAGGTCAATATTTAAAGTTTATCCAAAATGACTCCAAATTATATAATTTTATGGCTCCAAGAGGTCGTCAAGAGGTCGTATACATTAAGCGCATCACTGGCTACAACAACTTTTGTGTTTTTCAGAACTGCTCAATACTTCCATTTTGTTACTGTCAAGAGTTACAAGAAAACATTCGCGTATATTTTGTGAAAGCGCTAACGGGATTGACAACACAAAGAAGGGGACCTCGGACAAAATTATTAACAATTCCACATAGGTATAGCGCGTATCTAAATTTAAAGGTACATTGGTACTTATGTTATGGTAGGATATATACAGTATACACGCACGGCACTTTCATCTTGCACTCGTTATACATTCTATAAGATACAAGATGGAGTTAATCGGAAGCCGGAACAGAACTCGGAACATTGGTATTAAAATATAGGCTTATAGAGTACATCACAGTCACAAGCAGATCAAAAGGGAAGCAGGAGGGAGAGAAGAAAGCCTAAGGGAACTCTTCATCTTGGGATTTGATAGAGGAGAGAAATTCATATAGTGTGGGTGGATAGAAATTTGCATTACGGCGGGGTCATTTTCGTCAGTTGGAAACACGGAATGAGTGCTGAGCAAAAAGGTTCTGTTTTGGAACTTGAGAGTTCCAAAGCACTGCTCGATTTCCATAGAAAAATCCACCACACAGTAGTATGTTCTACCCATACCTTTCGACTCTAATAGCTACAAATGATGTTCCCTCCTTCTCTTATACTGTTCGCTTTCCTTTCTGCATCTGCATGTATCTCTAGATGCATCATGTATAGTAATAGTCAATAGTAATATGTACCACTATACCTAATAACTTGAACTGATTTTGAACAGAATGTGGTAACGGTTTATTTAATACCGTTTTTCCTTTTCTTGCGCTTTCTTCATCATTACTTTTTACAACCAATTTTTATTATTTTATTTAAAATTTGAAATAAAGTTTTTGTACGCGCATCGCGCATGATGATAAAGCGAATAACATAACCATTACGTTTTCTTGGCAATACACTATAGTAACACACCGTGTTTCAAAGCTTATTTTCACATTTACAACGTACATATTGCCATTGAGTTGTATGTATATTTAAAAACAGTTAATTATTAAATAGTACTATAAGTAAAAATGGGGTAATGTGAAACATGATATACTTACAATTAATATTATAATATTCAACAAGTTGACTATCTATACGTAGCATTGCCTCTCTCGCAGTTGAAGCCTACGCTTATAATGCGTGAGCAAGTTGATGGTTACTGTTAGGGGCTCTCAGAATGCTAATTAATCTATGGATGTACATACAGTAGTATACGACTTTGTTTATTGAACTTCTACTACTTGCCTATTAAAACAACGATTGTGTTAAAAGAGTCATAATGAAAAAAGCAGCAAAATTGCAAGGTTAATTCGTTTCTCACGACTGTAACTGCTCACTTTAATGTCCTTCGTCGAGGGTAAGACTCTGAATAAAGTGTTGATTCTCGACGATTGCTGCTATTATTAGTATGATTATTTCCTGTTTTAACTCTTAAACTTTTGCTGCAAAGCACCTGTACTAATACCGAAATGAGCAGAGCGGTAATACTTTTAATGATAAATATATAAACTTACATACTTAGTTCTAATACCTACTTGTAGTTGTAGTATATGCCATTTTATTGTTACTGTCGTTTGTCACAATAGCCGTATAAACACATACATTTGTCAATACAAAATCTTTAATAATAGTAATAATAATGTTTTCATTAACTAATGCTAATTCTCTGACAGCACACAAATAGATAATAAAACGGATTATTTTCTAGTTCAAGGAACATTTGTTTAGCTTGCTTATATTCTATATACATAATTAAAAACGTTGTGGTATACAGTTGACAGTGTTATAAATGTTGAACATTTGTTTCGCTAATGTACAGCGTGGCCAGTTAATGCAGCCATGTCCATACTCACCAAAGTTGTTACAAAAAGATATAACTTTTAATAGAAAAGGTATAACCTTCCGTGGAAATTAAAAATTCATAGAATTCATAAAACTACTAGTTAATACATTTAAAACAACTAAAAATCTTCAAAAAATTATATAATATAAAGTACACATGTTAGCTACATTGACTCATAATTGATTACAGTCTGCGCCAGTGCGCACAAACGAAAAACCAAGTCTTTAAAAATAACAAATTAGTTTTGGTCTGCTTGCTCTTATTTTTGGAGTACCTCTCTTAATCTTCACAGTATACTGATAATCTATTATATATCTTGTGTAATATAATAAAACAACAGGTTGCAAGTTAAGTAGCACTTAAAATAATATGCGCGATAATAACAATCTTCCAGGGGCAGGGAGTACATAGGTATACATACAGTACAGGGATCACTTTACACAAACATCAATTTACTCAGAATAATAATATACGACGGATACATTTTAATAATAAAAATACTTCAATGATAGAAATTGTAAATACATACGACATACATATTTATTATTTTTTAATAGTGTGTGCACCTTGCACGTGTGCGGGGCACAGATAATTGTATTTAATAATGTAGCAAGTTTTATGTATATCAGCACATCGCCAAAGGACAATGCCAAGATGAAAAGTAATACGTTAAATCGTTAAAATCATTATTTTTTGGACGAAACGCGATGGATAATGACTGTGAGAGACCAGTAAACTATAATCCAAGCAAAAGTGGATCCAAATCCTGGCCAAACGACAGGATGAAAAATACCCACCCCACGACTGACAATGGATCTCATGGCTTCACAAGCTAAGGTGCACGGCAGAAAATAGCTGATGTACTGAAGGTATGTCGGCATACCTTGGACTGGCCATACCATTCCTTTAAAAAAGTTGAATATAAAATTTATTAACCCGTTTGAAAAAGTCGTTGTGAAGCTACACGCCATTTGTGATCGATTTAATCGAAAGAGAGTGTCCAATAATTATTAGTACAGCGTATTTCGCTTGCAAAGAAACAAAACATACGTACCTGCAAGAAGGAAATTGGGGAAGAAGGTGCCTGTAAATTTCCAAAGAAAAATATTTAACATCAGCAGTCATCAACATTGCCATTTATCGTTGCACTGGGTAACAAAACCAGTGTACTCAGTAACAGCAATATTTGAGCTTCTTCGTAAAAAAAAGAGTGGCATTTGCCTTTGACCTCATAAACGTGTCCTATTCAACACTATTGGCTGTACGGTGGTAAATAATTGGGTTACGTGGGCTACCAACAACAACAAGTTTAATGGCAGTCTTGATACAAATATTGGTGCTTTGGTAAATAGGTATGTGGCGATATGATATAGCGGTCTATTGAGTTTTAGGGGGCTCTGCCACGGCATTCGTGCAACTGTTACTGTGCTGGCTGTTACAACAATAACAATTAAGGTGCTCATGCGACAAGATAGTAAATTCATACCCATAGCTAGAAGAACGGCTTGGATTTCTTCTGTGCAAAAGGTGGCTAGTACAAAACCTGAAAGAAATGGGAAAAGGAGTGGAATAAGTAATCGTTATAATAAATTTTGTCATCCCTTTGAAGCTACTCTATGCGCACGGAATAACAGTGACCTTCGTAGGTCATGAAGCCTAAGGGTGATAACCACTTTTGAAGAAAATCATTCACCATAGGTACACCGCAGTGCAATGGAGAACACATTTTTCTTTATGCCATCTCCTTAATTATATATTAATCGAGACTAGAGAGAGAGAGAGAGAGAGAGATAGTTGACGTTTTTAGCACTATAAGAGGTTATTAAAATAGGTCAGGTACCCATTGACATCCCCGAGATTCCCACCAGAAGGGCCAAAGCCACGGCCAGATATACAGATCCAATAATTTGTATGTTGAAAACAGACACCATAATGATGAAAGATAACGCTGTTTGGAACACCAAAACAACAAGATGAACAATTAGATAGGCTACCATGACCTCCCATGTTTGAACTCCCGCGACTAGAATTCTTGCCAGATTTCCAGCACGTTTCTCTGAGATGTAGGCTATGGAACTTCCGCATAGGGGGAAGAAAAATAGAATTCTAAACAGTAACAAGAGGAGCAAAAATTAGCATAATATTTAATCGCATCACTTTTGACAAAGGAAAGGCACAAATTTTGTCTTACGCAAGAAGGACACTAGGTGCCAGGAAATCGGTAAAATTGATACTTTCGTCTCCGTATACAGGAGCATCAAACTGCAATAAACAATAGTTGTTTGTCATGAGTTTTATATCAAACCCAAATTCCTACACATACTATAACCATAATGTGTAGAACATTTAGAGCTAAAGGTAGGAGTAAAAATTTGTGACAAAATTTACATAAAGAGGTAAGTCAGTCTGAACAGGATCGAGTCCACATTCTTCCGACACATTTTTGGTAAACTCGTGGAAAGCTTTGAAAAATAATTTGGCATTCTCCCTGTAAATCTGCAAGTCTATAAAATACAAAAAAAACAGGATAATTACTAAATGGTAGGTAGATATGATGTAAGACATCTATTAATGAATAAACCTTATTATTATGATAATGCTAAGATTTATTATAATGATAATTTCAAATTATGTAAGTAGCTTATAATATATTACTAGACTGATCCAAGCGAATTTTTATTCTCGATCCGTAGATGATTTCAGGTTCCGCGTGGATTCCAAATATTGCCCGCTCTTTCATGAAATTAGTGTAATTTTTGGGGAAAACCATATATCCCCAATCTGTGGCTTCTTTTACAGCCTCTACAGCAGCCGCCTCGTTATCATAAATTTTCTGTAATTTTCCACAACGTGAACCCCTTTGATTATACACTCTGCGCCGAGACGAGAACGTTGTTGAGTAATAACATACGATTTACTTACCAAATCCAAGATTCCGTGCGCATTCAGGAAATCTAAAAAGAGACAACTGACGCTTCCGGTAAAATTGTCCGTTGTAATACAGCCTGTAGGCACCACACAATCTCTGGCATCCACCAGGTCGTTATTAACAACCCCAAAATGTAAACCCTTTGGATCTTGGCCGATGGCCAAACAAATGACCACAATTTGGGAGGCAGGTACAAACACCATGAACAACAGTAAAAGTAGATTTCTCAGCAGAATCACAATGTTCTTGTGGCTCATGGCATAAATTCGATTGAGCGAATCGCTAATGCTGCTATTTAGACTCGGACTTTTAGTTTTCGTGGACTGCACCACAGCAACTCCACCACCATCACAAGTCGGGTCATTGGAATTTTTCGCCGTGGAAGAGGAACTACTATCATTACTATCACTGCAGTCGGACAGGTAGCCTCGATCAAAGCAGGACTGGTGAAGAGGGTTGACCACTTCGATACTTTTTCCTTCCCCATTTTCTATACTGTTGTAGCTAATCCCAACCACTTGCTCTGGACATGCGTCATTAGTAGTACTATTGTTATTTCTAAAATTACTAATTTCCACACTGTTACAATTGTCCGCATTCTGATCACCCTTGAGGTTTTTCTCGGGAGTGATGTTGAAAGCGGTAATGGCACTGTGTCTCTCCTTTTCGGCGATTTTCTTCCAGCGGGACTTTTTTGAGAGAGGGTTAGGTACCGCTGGCATGGAACTACTATCTGTGGTAGTAGAGTCACTGGAACTCTCATTGTCTTCGTCGGTGTTGTCCTGAAGACACAACTTGAGCACAATATCTTCCAACAATGTGGCATTATGTTTTTTCAACAGCAATTCGGGCGAGTCCTCTGCCAAAAGACGCCCACCTCGCATAAGGCCAATCTTCAAAATGCAAATGCATAATTTTAAAGTTTGTAACAGCGATACTTGTTAAGAATACAACAATAACAATCAAGCAAAAGCATGTTTCCACTTTGCGCCACCCGGTACTCATTCTATCTGTCTTGTCCTTCGACTTTACCATTAAATTCTCCACTTCATTAATTACCCTACTTTTTTGTTTCAACTGCATTGAATGTCGCTCTGATTCATTTATGTAAAACTGCTGTACCTGTAATTAATCCACGCACCAATTAATATTCATTCCGGTCTCAGACCTATTTTCCGAGCTTGGGTAATGAAGCAAGCTATTCCTTTCAGGAACCTAAAAATATTTTAAGTATCATTTATGCATCGTCCGCCGTCGTTGTCCGTGCACTTTGCATTTTTGCTCACCTCAGTAGCTTTGGAACACGCCGCACTTCAGCGTATGTCAGCGTACGTGTCAATAAATGTTCGCGTTACGTTTTGAAGATCATTGCCAATATTGAGTCAGCAGTTCACTCCATCACCTTTATCCTAACGTTGTCTGTCGCCCTCTAGTTAGAAAAATAGCGCGCATCTACGTTGCTGTTGGTAACTATCGTGTAAACGCTACTAGTTACACACCATTTTCGTGCATGAGTAGCTATTTTTTGTCGTTGTTTGTAATCTGCCAATAAAGCAAACCGATTGGGCAACATGAACTTTAGATTTTCGTTCTCTCTGTACAATATTGTACGTATCTCTGTGTAAAGAAATCTGTTGATTGTTCAAACGAATTGGCAGGCACCACCGACGTCATGTAAAAAGCGATTCATCATTTTTTTTCAGATGCATCTCATCAATGCTAGTTATTCATCAGTAATCATTTTATTTAAAGTAAATGCTATCGTTATGGCGTTATTATTATTGTATACTATATTCACCTATCAGTGTACTCCTAGAGATATGCCCAACATATTGTGCGGCTGAATTCTTGATTTGGCAATGCCTCAGAATAAATTATATAACCAATGCACTATACTGACATTTTGCAGAAGCATGCGTTTCTGCTTACTATATATATTATATCTCTTTTTCCTTTTGCCTTGTGTTTCTTGGTGTTCTGCTATTTTTTGCAACGTCTTGAGTCTTACAAAATGAAATCTTTAGAAAAAAAATGAAGGTGAGGGTGAGCATGCTGTTGTTGTTAGTCCAGCAATCAGAGTATCCTATTAACAGTATATATGATGTTATGTTGTTGTATACAGAAACTGCTTTGTTCAGAAAGGATAACGTGTAAATGTTTGCTTGCCCTCCCCAATTGCGACTACTGTTTACAACTGAAGGGGTATGATTACTCCAAATCATTTAGAACCTCTCTATAAATAAGTCTCTCGATTGCTATTAATCACGTCGTTACATAACAGTGCCACTCTGCGGTAACGCATACAGAGCTCTCTGTGGCGGTGTTGCAGTTGAACTTTTAGTGATGATAATGATTTTATTTTATGATACTGCCATTGATTGTTGAATTGTGTGATGTTGTAGTAAACACCACTAATACTATCGACCAAATCGCATCTTCTCTAAAAGTGCTTGTCAACAAGAGGCAGAATTAATGTAACACAAAGGTAATCGTGTCAACGGACTTGATCAAGGTGCCTAACGCACACATAAATAAGTAACGAAGCATACTTTGTAATCAATTAAGCCAAACCAACAAAGAAAATAAGTCAAGTTGTGGTGGCTGCTATTTAAATCATTGACTGGCCCACTAAACCACACCTGAGGAGAGAAAAAAAATGTGTACAACTACAACTGTTTTTTTTTAAATATTATAGAGAAAATAGAGTAAATCAATCAATATCAGTACATTATCACATACTTTTGAGGAATGTTCATTTGGAGAGATGAGATGTAACCATAGGGCCTATATTTGAGGTTGGTGAGACGTGTAATTCAATGTCAGAATGGCATGCACTAAAAATCCTTCAACATAAGTTTTGCATATACTTATCTTTCGTTGCCACCATAAATATATCATCAACAACTGCTTTTACTGTCATGTCACTAGTTATCCCTACGTTCTTTATGGCAGTTTTTGTCCGTCATCGTCAGTCACCATGAAACTGGTCGTAAGGGTATATAACATCATACGCTATGCACGCTTTGATGAAAAGTCGTATAATTTTTGTGAATATTACATCCGTTGCTGTTATATAATTTTAACAGAAACACAAAGTGATGTAAACAAATAAAATGCTTTGTTTTCCAGAGACGCTGCTGTTCTGTTGATTATTGCTTTGTTATCTACAAGAAATTGCTACCTATACCGTTTTGCTTGAAACGAAAGGTTAACAACTACATTACTACTGCGACAAGGGGATTGCTCTGCCACTCTGACTACAGTAGTAGGAAAGACCTTCTCTTCTACTCATGGCATATGGGCGCTATTTTAGCGTAGCATAATAATAACATCCAACATTTTTTTCAATGTTAATATTAAATAGTTAGCGTTAATAACAAAGCGATTTTTCCAAAGGTGTGAGTGGAAACCAAGCGCGTGTTGGACAAAGGCATTTAATAATGACATTGCTGTAAGCAATTTTTAAGTCTGGAGGTCTTACCGTATGTGATGATCTGGCTTCTTCAATGTAATGCTAAAAAAATTGAAAAAATTGGAATTTTTGGAACGCACATGTGAATTGAATAATGTTTTTTTAAAGAAGGCGAATAAAAGTGTGTCATACCGTCGTGATAATCACTGTCGTTTTTCCAGTGGAGACTAATTTTACCAAGTGGTCCCATATACTAAGGAAAGAAGAACGGAACAATGCTCATTTTCAGTCATTTTCATTCATTTGATGATAATATACATATGCAATTATATTGTGTTTATAAAACCGCAGACCGACGTCCCAAATATCGTCTTATTTTTCTAAATTGTCATCATTACCATGTGATTTGAGTGATAGTTATATAGGTAGACTAAATTGTGCGTGCGCACAGTTTATCAAAAGAAATGCGAATAACAGTTTTGTGTGATTGCTGATTATTCTTACTAGTTCAAAACGTATTCGACACAGGTCATTAGCTTTACCAGTTATTTATTCTCTCGATGAAGCAAACAGACCTTGACATCGCAGCCCACATTACAGACACATGCATATAAACATTTTTCTGAAAAGGACCTACTGCTTGCGATTTGCGACTCGAACAAACGTATCCACTGTGGAGAGAAGTACACAGAAGACACTTCCATTTTCCATTTTGACGCTTGACTCACAAGACAATAATAATAATAATAATAACTAGCCAGAACTTGTTTTGTACCGAAATGAATACATTCATTCATCTATATGCACACTCTCAAAGAACTGCTAGGATAAATACAACAATACCAAAACAAGTGAATGCGACAAAGTCTATCATCGTCATCTCACGACACGACGCCTAGTAACATCTACCCTTGTTATATAACAGTTAATTATTTGAGTGTGCGTACTGTGTGCGTACGATTCTAGAATATTGATGGGGTCTGCCTGCTAGAAAGATCAAAAGTCAGAACTCTAAATATTTTCTAGCTGCATCATGTATCTCAATTTATTCATATTTACTAACAAGTGCATAAAAAATCCATGCCGCATTGCACCACACGACTTGTGTGATCCTGATAATAACAATAGGTAGTATGTAGTAATGTAGTAGAAAGCAAAAGTGCACTGTAACAAATTGAAAATCAAATGCATACAGCAATTTTCTTCTTGTCAAATAACAACAAATTTAAATTTGTTTGCAACTACGACGCTGATTGAGAGGGCTAGGGGGGATTAGAAGATTTTATGCAGATAATTTTTTGTCGATGATTTGCGTAAGACGAAATCCTACTCAGATACCTGCGAAATCTGCATAAATTACACAGTGGACACAGTTATCATCGCATGAATTTGCAATGATCAGGGACCAAACAATGTCTTGTCATTACAACGCTTATCTCCAGATATGCAACGTGTAACAGGTAGAGATGGTGAGTTAAATGATTTTCGATATTATCATTGATTGTTTCTTCTCAAGTGCAAGTGCACCATAAAAAGTGACTCAACCTGTGTGCCCATTTTTCTGCAGCTAAAAGGTTATTACTGGGCCCGTCTCATAAACGACGACGTCAACAATGAATGGTAATTGGTAATGATAAAGAGCTCGCACATATAACTAACAAAACAATATATAGGTAGGTGCATACATTCATTTTATGTTCTCCTTCATAATCAGCTATCATCCCTGTAGCCTGTCTGTCACCGCAGTAATGCAGTGCTCCACCATAACGCAATTTTAATACAAAAAAGCATCATGCTATGCTGCATGCATGCCGGTGATGCATGTTATTCCCAAAAAAAGATGGATTGTTTTACTTTAAGGTATGCTCTACTACCTTTATACTATTATTGGACAGCATTCACTAGCTTAATACAAGCAGAGGGTACCAAATGTAGGTAATATATGTTTTACACTAGCAACTATCACCTTAAGACAAAAAAATATATTATTTGGTTTTTTATAACAGATATCTATTGACGGGTAATACGATGGAAAAAGCTTGTTTTGGTTAATTTTGTGGGATTTCTGGCGAAAGTTAGCATTTTCCATTAAAAAGGAATTTTTAGGACTAAATTAGGACGTTGCTAATGATATAAAATGATTATCATCATCCAGAAATATCAGCAATCCTCAAAATAACAAGTTTATCAAAACGGTTTTGGGAACTTTGTTTCCGTTTCTAGGCAGCATGCAGCACACAGTGATGTACAGAAATACTGTCTTGGTTACTAAAATATTTGGCATTGTTTAAGGAAAATGAAAAGTGAAGCTTGACACTGACCTTTGTCTCAAGAGTGGATCCACACCAACAGTCTGTATAAAGAACAAGATATTGTTGCATAATTACATTATCTGAATTATTCCATTCAAAACGACCATCCAATGTAATACGTATATAATGGTATAATACATGATGTAATACTTAATAGCAAAACGACTTTTCCACAGTTCTTTGCAAATGCAAGATTATAGAGCTCTCTCTAGTATTGTTCTGTTCATAACATAAACTAACTGTACATATCTATCAAGAAATCATATACCGTATTTCCTGTAATGGCTGCTTGGATCCTTACGCAACAAAACATGCTGATTGTTTCAGAGAGGTTATGAAAACCGGTATTTTTATTGAAATAAATACAATAGGTATCTATATTCTGAATTGAGATGGATGAAAAGCTTTGGAAATTTAAAGGTCACGTTGGGTGACACTGTAAAAGTGATCTCATGCCTTCAAATCAACAAACTAGTCGCTACATTACAAAACGTAAGCGTTCTTATTTTCAGGGCCATCGTCACGTGTACTTATCAATGAGCGTATCCGTCTTGAATTGTCACAAAAAGGGAAAAGTTTTGCTGTTTATCAAAAAGAATGAAAAAATATGCGTACCGGTTCATCCAAGATGAGTAATTTTGGGCTGTTTATAGAAAGAAAATAATAAAATTTAATTTAAAATTCGAATAGCAATACCAATATAAAAAATATGGGAAAATTTATTAGCAGGCCCTGCTAAGCCTAATTAAAGAAGGATAATCATGTATCGATATTAGCAGAGCCTGGCAAATTTCGGGTAACATCTAACCAACCTGTGAATTAAAGCCACAGCAAAAGATACCCGTCGTTTTTGGCCTCCACTGAAATAAAAAAAAAGTAAATGCGTCATTATAAAAATAATGATAGCGATAATTGCACTAAATTGTACTTATGTAATAATAATAATGATTTTTGTGGAAAATGGAGTTGCGATATTCCGTAATTTGGAAAATTCTGGAGATTGCGAAACGCATTAAAGCTGTCAATAGTTGGGAACATTACATATGCTTTAACGTAGTATATCTTTGTCGGTTTGACCACACATGGTCAATTTTTGAATAATTTTCCCCTTAAAAGTTATTTCATGAAATAAAAGTGATTTTCTTGCATATACTCCAGTTTCCTACAAAATCATCAGATATGAGTATTTGCGTCTTGGCATCATTCGAATTATCATACCTAAGAGAGCCAATGCGCCTGTGAGGTTTGGGAAGCGCTAGGAACGCAATTAAAAAGTCCATATTTTTCGTGACCGTCCTGGAACTCATCCCGTACATACGACCATAATATTGTAACACTTCACGAATGGAAAATTCTCCGTATAGTGCTATATCCTGTGGTTGGAAAGAAAATGAATAATGATGTAGGTGCTATATAATATTTCGCTTTTGTCGCGTGAGAAAAAAGTTAATTGTAATCATCATTTATAGAAAATGGCCAATTAAAAGTTTTTACAGGTATTTCCGTCATTGTTTACTATACCTACTATCCCTCTTGTAATGACAAGAAATATAATACAGAATAAAATCAGCAAGTAGTCTACTGAAATGTTTTTGGCCTACAATAACAAAAATTTAGGTGGCGTGGTTTGGTCTATTAAGAAAAATACTACGCTTAACTTTTCATTCTGTAAACAGTATCACTACCGTTGTCATCAATATCACGTCATTGCGTTTAATTTTAAAAGATTAATGAAACAATTTAGTGCCGACTGTACTTACTGTCTACTGTATACACCCTTTACATGACTTCACACAAAAGTAATAAACAGGAAAGAGACGATGTTTAAAATTAGCCTGGAGTACGTCATTGTTCAGAAACGTCAAGGTTAATACGATGCGGAAGAAAATACACTGATTGACATGAAATACAAATCAAAGATTATAAATTACCTGTGGCATGTACCCCACATGTTTACCGGGCACCCCACTTGCACGCGTTCCAGGTTCTGCGCCGTTAATTAAGATATGGCCACTGTCAAGGGCTTTCACACCCACGCAACACGATAATATCGTCGTTTTCCCGCATCCGCTACTTCCGAGTAAACTATATCTGTAGTAAAAAAATAATAACCGTATAATGTTTAACTGCATGCCTCTTTTGATACATAGCAATGTTGTCCATGCCCCTGTTATACCGGAAGAAATCTTAAAGGCGGAAACAAAAATGCGTGACATATGTCATATGTCATGTTTTCTCTCTCTATTAAAAGTTGCTATTTCCAATTTCCAACAACATGTTTCTATTCACATTCAACATCTCCTCAGTAAACTCATAATGAGTTTCACACTGTGTGTATGATCGTTTCATTAATTAGGCATTCATGGCATTTTAGGCGACATAATGGTGTTCATTCGCTTTACTCTCGAATCTTTCCATTCAATCTTACGGTGTAAAATGCTTGTTGCTACTCTGAAAGCGAAAACTTTAAAGTGCACACGTGTCAAACGATTAAATGCCACCTCAAATATTTTTTGTCTTCTTTTAATGTCACTTTCATTAGAAATGTTTGTCCGTCTTTTTTGTCGGCTTCCCTATCCTTTCAAAATTTTATGCACGTGTGCAGTAGACAGACACATGTGACATGCTTTCAAAATTGCAAATGTATTTTTTGAGAGATACCTCGTCAGTAAAGCTGAATTCCAATAAGACGATGCAGCATCAACTTGTCTACAAAATTTTATTTAATTAGCGTGCATTTCTGAGTGGGTATAAACTCGTTGCCTCAGGCTTGCCGATAACTTTTGAATCTCCAGAGACCTTTCTAATGAGTTTGACTGTTTTGACATTGCTGACGTGACCCTGAGACACAGTAGTGCTCGGCTGTGTTGATAATGTCTACTAAATCAATACTGTCAATATCAAACTTTTAACCTTTCATTGTTTTATTGTAATTGCTGTTAAGATTCTGTTTTCTATATATTGTCAACCATGATATCTCTCAAAATCCCTAACCAACGCTAACATTTACATTATAAACGTGTGTAGAGGTTATGCATATATGTTGTCCAGTAAAATACCTATTGCCAACAAGGCTTGGCTTGGTTGTAGTCCAACACGAATGATTGACAAAATGGCCATTTTCAACAATGACTCGCCAAGACATGACAAGTCACGATTAAATGATCTCGTAAAAAATCAAAACGCGCATTTGATAAATGATACCAACTCCCATCGATCACACACACCTGCAACAACAATCATGAATGAAACTAAAATCAAGGTCTTTCTATTACCTCATCACATTGAATGGTGTATATCTTATCCTTTGTTGAAATGCAAAAGACGATTTTGTGCTATTATTGTTATCGTTTAATCCAAGTCATTATTAAATACTAAAACAAAAATTAGCCTGCGTCATTTTAAGACCTAACTCATCTTTAAACATACAAGTGGACCTAACAGAGCTAACATGTAAAATGCAAATCATGCTTCAGCAGACGCTGCGCTGGTATATACATAACAAACTACATTCTTTGTTGCAGGGTGTCGTTTTTTATTCCAATGGGGAAGCATGAGATTTTTTCCCTTGCAGTTATTATTATGTTTATTCGAAAGATTCCTTGTTTGCATTAATAATGACGATGCTGATTTGATGATGCATTAATTATTATGGTGCATATAGCAATTGAGTAAACAAAGAGGGTACTTACATTGTTCCTTCTTTGACAGTCATGTTGAAATTGTTGAGCACTATGTTGCTTCCCCGTCGAGCGCTGTATTCCTTGTACGCGTTGCGTACAATAACGGCGTTTCTTCGAGTAGAATCCATTTCCGAATTCATTCCAATCTGTACAAAATCTGTGTCCCATTCTCGAAGCTTGGAACTGTCCACCGGGAGAATGGAGGACCCAGTGTTGACATACTGGGTGTCATCCTCAAATGTTGGATTTTCCGTTCTATTTACACACAAATCATTACATAATATACCTACATGAATGAACATGCTGCAGAAAGGGCACATTATTAATTACACGTGTAGACTTATATTTTTTGTACTACACCGACCCTCAGAAAACGTCATAGGACAAATAAAATAATAATAATAATAATAGGTACATGTAGTACGCACCCTTTCTTCATTGAATCCCCCATCGCTTATAACAGAACCAGGGCAAACTTTTTTATCGTAAAGAAGGTAATACTTTTTGTTCGGCCAAATTCTTTTATATACTCATTTTTTATGTTTTACTTTGATAATGTTTGTCAATACTGCGGCAAAAACCTTGGCTTGGCCAAAACGCTAGATTTTCACACAAGACACGAGTAAACACCTTGACACAACAGATAACAATGGCACCACCACCCCTACTTCACTAACCAACTCCAGCTTTACTAGGAAAGAAACTTCTCCAGAAGAATTGCAAGCTTTTCCTTTGGTTTCTCACGAGCAACTGACGATGTCCCGTGGAGAACTCGGCCCAATAACCACAACTGCAAACACGACAAAAGCTTTGTTCTGGTCAGGACGGGTAAAGCATGTATTCATAAATAATGACCGTTCTTTTACTTTTTGTTGGTCGTGCTATTACTGTTGTTGTTACCGCGTTTCGAAACAGGGAAATACAGTTGAAACAATGAAATTAATCTTCTGGTAGCTAACTACATAGTAGTACACACATATGAGATTGTACAAGTGGTTTCTAGAGGTAAAAGGGGTTGGTGTTGATTTAAGATAATGAATGGGGGATGACGAGGCTGACGAAGATGGTGAGGATGATGACGATATAACTGTAAAATTACCTCACACCCCCTCTTTTCAGTAAAATACCCCAGAAATAATGGGGAAGATGTGACTGGAGTTTTGACGACTAAAAACCACATTTATTATGGTCATGTTTCAAAAAATTGCCGTAATGGTAATAATAATTACACTTCTAATTACGGTTTTACGCGATTACAAAACAAAAACACTTTTTCCTTTCGTTTTTCTTCCACTTCACCTCTCCCCAAAAAATAATTTATTTAAAGCTCCCTTCACAACTAAACAACAACGTCACCACAAATTACTACTACACCGTGATGGTCATCCTCATAATACCTCCACAACGCCACTGTTTTGTTTGCTAAAAAGACTTGCATGCAACCAGAGAGAAACGACGAGGGAGCCACATATGCAAAAAGCAACCGTTCTAGCATTTAGGATGAACCCTGACATACACAGAGAGACGAAAAACGATGATATGACGACGATGATAATATTGGCCGAAGAACCTTTACCCAAGTCGGCTTGCTAAAAAAGGATGACGAGTGATAAGGATCGTCTACATAAAATGTATATACGCTGCTAAGCGCTTCTACTGTAGCTATTAGTTACTTAGTTCCCCACAGCGTCCCTATTGTTGCTGCATTGTTGCTTGCTTACACACATATTTGCACGCATGGTGGTACCCAGTACTGAAAAATATGAGAGTTATTGTGCATAAATAATAAGTATATCTGTTTTACGTATTGTTATTTTGTTATATATAAATTTTAATTACCACTCTGTACATTTTTTAGTTTTCTGCTAACATAATCGTGTATGACGATTTGATGACCTATTGTGCATGTAGGGTAGGAATAATAGGAGCAGCATGAGCATGCACTGGTAAACGCATAACGATGCTTTAAGACACCTTCCAACATCCAAGCATCACCGTTACCCTCTCTTTGCTTTGTCAGTTATTCCTGATTTTTGTAAGTTTATGCATTGATAAATGGGTCCTTTTTTCTAAAGTGAGCCCTTTCCAATAAACAGCTCGAGCCTTCCAAAAATGCGCATGAGATGGATGTTAGGTTCACTAATGGAGTTTTTTATACACCTGTGCTGTGATACTGATAGTTACCACATCCTAAAAACTGGCTCACACACAGTATAGTGTGAATGATGACGATGATGATATTGAAGAAAAGGGTTTTTGGCAGTCGAGTTTCATCTCCATGCAAGCTGAAGAATGCTGTTATTATGGTATGGTATAATCGTTATTGTAACGGTGGATGCGTTACCGTCCTGCGCGGTTTGGTTGTCGATAAATCTCGTCAAAATGCTGACTTGTCTTTCGTCGTAGCGCAGGGCTCATGGCACTGCTTAGATGGGATGGAAGTTTTTGTGGAGGGCATGCTGCTGTGGTCATAAGGTCTAATGAAAGTATTCGCGAAAGATGAATGAAGATGAACTGAATATGCATGATGTTGAAGTGGTGGCGCGTTTCGTGGATGAACTTGCACATATCCCTTTTCATCAGTTAAATGGAACATCCATTCACCAGCATCATCCTGTTTGCAAACAAGCTTGATAGTGGCATTAAACATTATATGATCATATAGAATCATTAGAGTGTCGTTGGATGGAACCTCTTATAGTGACCGGGGCTCTTAAATAAGATGGGATTGTCGATTGAACAGATATGGATAGTGTGTCTACTAAATTAATAAAAACTGACACACGATGAGGAACGCTAAATGTGACAGTATTGCCAATTGCAATACGTTTTAGACTTAAACTAGTCCTGCAACGGTGTTCGTCTGGCCCATAGAATTATACATGGACTCTGACCAAACTATGGATCTTATCGGTCATTATATCGGTGACACCATTAAAAATACTCTAAATGGATTTGCAACGAGAAAATTATTAACTGCAAAAATATTATATTCCAGCATGTAATAAGACACTTTACGGTGTCCATTATATAGGTTATTGTGGCATACGTATGTTACATACAGCACGTAACGTTTCTTTTAATTGTAAGAGGAAAGAGGAGGACAGTGACAGTGACGTTAGTGTTATATCTCCCATGCTTATTGTGCATATACTTTTGTAGTTCTTGATTATACACGTACCCAAATTGATCTTCAACTGCTCCAAGCAACTCTAAAAAGTTAAAGGTGTTGTTTCTGCAGCGATTTACTCATATACTGATGGTTATACGGCCAATCAAACATGGTTGCTGGGTCATCCTCTCCCGTAGCCATTTATTGGCATTTACCTGACTCCCATCCAAGCTAAACCAGTTGTTTACGTTCTTTACATTGTCAGCCTTTGGATGGATCCTGTGTACCGATGATGATGAATTGTACCTTCTCACTCTCACCTTTATTATACACAGCCTCTAGCCGTCTAACCTGACACAAGAAGGTAGCAGCAAGTCAAACATTGATTTTTACAGCGTTCTTACATATTTTTCACGATCTTATTCCCAAAACCGCTCGGCAGCGCAGCGGTTGGCGTTGCAGCTGAACGGAATGACCTAATGTCGTAACCAGCCAACACCTTATCAAGAGGCATTAGCCAAAAAATATTTCATTTACAGCATCTATATGAGCATATTATATTGTGTCGATAAAAATAACAAACTCTCAGTTATGTTATTATTACAGAGCATCTCTTAAAACTTTGGTAATATCTGAATCTGACGAACGATTTAATACAGATAATAGATAGGTCGTTAGGTAATATTATACGTAATCTTTCATATTAAATACAATGATTCATATTCTATAACGTATATGTATACTACGAGATGCGTACATGTGTACTGTTCAAGTAGGTGGTTAAAGTAGGAATGTTGTTGATGTTGATAACAATAATAACTTCTCTAATACTACTAAATTCATTTATATTCACAAATTTATTTGTGACTAATTTATTTTTTAACAATTTTTTGAACAAGTGCGTCATTATATCCCCCATTAAAATAGTAATGCAGTTTTGATATACGAACTATCATCTAATCATCTATAATCATAAAATTCTTACAGAATTTTTGATCAAGCCCTAAGGTTTCAGCTATTATTATACTGACGTTTAGCGCAAAAGGGAAATGTCAAAAATTATTTTGAATTTTGCAATTTTTGTAAGGAAATGCAAAGTTAGTATAAGCTGCTTTCATGGGAATCATATGCGGATAATTTTTAATATATTTTCATGGGTATGCGAAATACAATCGTGGCCTGAAATGGACAAGGTCAAAGTTTGAGAATATAAGAAAAATGCGCCATAAAATGATGTAATAATAGGTTCATTGATATCATTATATATTGACAATACCCTGGAAATCGACATACGTCAATCTGACTGAACCAGTTTTGTATCACTCCCGAACAACCAAAACAGCGGTTATCCACGAGTTTTCCACAATAATTAAAACACGATAGTATGTGAAATTCTCGTGTTAATTTTTTGGAATTCATGTGTGGAATTAGAGGAAAGTGTCACAAAATATTTCGTGACGATTTCGTGGAAAACACGATTTCCGACACGTAAACTCGATGTATATCGACTTTAAATTCCACCAGTTTTATTAGTAATGTAAACAATTAGTAAGTTAGTTAGCGAACTAGTTAACAAATGTTTTCACAAAAATATGGGGTTCTTTTATTAACAGATAAAATGAATGAGTATAACAATTACATGGGTGTTACTTGAAAAAAAAATATTCATTTTCTTCCACATTTTCAACCGCAACTTCATCATTATTCAACGGACAACGTTTCTATAATAAAGTAAAAGGTTCCCATTAAGAGCATATTTACTGAAAGAAGAAAAATGAAGAGCATATACGTATCAAAGAATTTCATGCTTTTTCCACTTTGCTATGATTCTTGTTAGAATTTTTAAACCTCTCTTTAACTACTGTTTCGATAGCACACTGCTCGGTGTTTCCTTTCGCCTAGTTCAACGAATTGCATCTGTATTAAAAAATAATTAGCATTTAACGTTTCTTGACATAAAATATTATGTACATATAACGATATCGTATATTGTGTCATGCAATACCAATGACGATGTTTTTAAGTTTTGTTTTTTCAAAAGCACTTTTTCCTCCACATGAGCCTTTCCAAGCGGGAGTAACTATGACTCTCTCGAAGCGGAGGCTTGCTGCCCCGCTTGCGAAAACCTGTGCCCGGGGTATCTTGCTAACGCTCGGTATTCCTGGGTACAGGCGTAGGAACACAAGGTCAGATCCACTTGAGGTGGGTGGAGACCAGAAGGGAAACAAACCGG
>JAHZNE010002308.1:0-39009 GCA_027744055.1 Callyntrura sp. NNG-2020
CTTTGTAGAAGCTACTCCGCATTACACTTCACTTGTCGGAAATAAATTAGCTGCATGATGGGAACCATCATCATCTGCATGGCAGCAAAAGTTATTAGGCGTCGTTACCGAACTGTGGGAAGGAAACTTGAAAAGTGTGCGAGAGAACCACAAGCACCAAATTGTAAAGTGATTCAGGCAACTCGTTTTCGTATACATCTATGCACACAGGCCATTTTGCTAATTCTCTTTGAGGACTGGCTTATTGCAGTGACCTTATGCCCCACGTTGGGGGAAAGCCAGAGAGAGAGAGAGAGAGATGTTCAAGCAGAGCTGGGTTGGAATTAGTTTTGAGCATTTTCTCTTTATTCCTCTAATCATCTCCATCATCGTTTCATCTTACTCAATCGGAAAGTTTTTTCCCCCAAAATAGGAGACTTTAGGGGTTGAGCTCATATGGGTTGCGCCTACCACCAGCATATAGAGCCCTCATCATCATCATCATGATCGTCATCATCCTTCTCCTCTTGATTACCATCCCCATGGTCATCCGTCGGTCACATGCCAGGGCACTAACATTATTAGTCTATATAGACCCAACTGAAAAGAGAAATGTCGACGTGATGTGTTGATAACCAACCACGAAAACCAGAGAGCGCGGATTATTTATGACGACGTGTGTAACTTATTATATTTTGCAAATGTGCGCCAATATCCTTTTTTTCCTAACGAGAGAAATGAAGAGAAAAAGAGAGAGAGAGAGAGAAATATTAATTACCATTTGGCATGCACAATTATTAATATGTCAGAACACATATTCCCTTTTTTTCTCTCACTCCTTTACTTCTCTCTGTTCTCTCTCGTGTCCCAATTTCCCTCCTTGGAGTATACGCGGTAGGATGAGCTAGTAACAAGATTGCAAAATAAAAGCCTCTTACTCTTGACTCCACATGACTTGAGTTTACAAAACAAGGTTTTCGCTGCTGATGGTGCTGCTGCTTCGTCTTGCTCCTATTGACTTGCACTGCCTGAGAAATTTCATTTAAAGTGAATTTTTCATAAGAAACATCAGCTTTCAGCAGGGGCAGTAGCAACGCGTATATCGGCAGGAGTGGTTGTGTAATGATCATTACAGGAGCAGTGGTGGCGGTGGTGGTGATGGCAATGTTGATGGTTTTACGTGTGATGAATGGTAAATATTTCTATTTACGTGGCGACTGCATTTTCTGTTTCTTGTGTGCTCCTTTCGAAGAGAGAGGGGGGGGAGGAGACAGAGAGAGAGAGAGAAACAGGATAACATTACAGAGTACATAATATACATGTTAATAATAAGCTTTGTATGCAAAAAATCCCAGACATTATCACCATCCTACATTTTATTTCTCCTTTGGATTACTATTTCCCTCTCTAATCTCATTTCTATCCTTGACTTCTTGCTAGTTTGGATTTTTCCACTTTCCGCTCACTCACTCACTCACCACAGTCAGTGAGTTCTTTCCTGTGTTGATTCTCTTCTCCCTTTTTCCAATCGAGTGGTTTCTTCTTAACGGAGAGGCAATAAGTAAGAAAGGAAACGGAGAAGAGGAAGCAGCACATAAGTCCTCCCAAGAGTAGTTTTGTTATTATTAGTTTCTTATTACGACGTTAGAGTTATTGTGAACCTCCCTTGTTCTCCACAGATCATCTTGATCATCATCATCGTCGTCATCATCTTTATTGTCGACATCTTCGTCGTCAACAAAGCGCCCAGTACTGACTTATACGTTCCCTCTATTCCTTACGGGTTTGCGTACGAAAGCAATAATTTCTCCTTGAAAGGGACTCTCTCTCTCTTTCTCTGCAGGTAGAAGGCAAGATGTGAGTAGAAAGATGTGTGTGGTGCAAAATGGGTGAATTTAAGCAGAAGAAATAAAGACGAACAAAATAAGACAGAAAATAGCTTCAACTTTTTCATCTTCATCTTCTTACCTTTTAGACACGTTTCATAATAAAAAAAGTAGCTGGGAGTAGTAGTAGTGGTGGTGGTGGTGGTAGAGAGTAGCAACACGAAGGGTTTCGTCGAGCTCCTCCTGTAGAAATGAGAGAAATGGGTTGTTACTGTTGTTAAAGTGCGGTGTAGTGAAAGGAATTTGGAATAATATTCACTCTTCTCTTTCATGGTCTCCCATTTCGTGGGCTTCCAGTAATGGTAACTACTAGCACAGGAAAATGGTATGAAGCGGAAAAAAGTGAAATATGTGTGAAACACAGTAGATATTTCATTAGAATTACAAATCCCTTTTTCACTACACTTGTAAATTGTTCCGCTTCTAAATAATGACCGGGAGGAGAGTAGCAGAGAGAGAGAGAGAGCGCAAGAGAGAGAGAGAATTTTCCCTGTGTGGTATACCATTCCCCTCTTTAGTTCGATTTTTCACAATCTTTGGCCTTTTCCAAAATTAGGAAAGCTAAAAACGCATTAAAGTTTCAATCATGTCCTTGTATTCATTCCTCATACAAGTTCATATTTTTCCAGGAATCCCTCTAATAGATTGATACACTTTTTGAAAAATAGCGAGAGCTCCCCTGACTTTACCCATATTCTCTCGGCTTTTTCCCATAATTAAATCCAGTGCATTAATTAATTACCCCAGTTTTTTGTTGACACACTCAACCACTACGCTCGACGGTGGTAGCAAGGAATTCCCAAACTGTAAATTAATTGACCCAAGAGAAAAATTTTTCTCCTAGAAAGCATTCAATTACTACGCCATTACACAGCTGATGTAGCAGGGAAGAAGGGAGGTGTTCGTTCACCATCGTCGTCGCCGCCACCACCACCGGAAATGCATACCTACCTAATTTAATTATATGGGCTAGCATTCCACTTCTGTGACCACAACCTTTTCTCTCTCCTTCTCTACTTACCTAGCTACCTACTCCCCAAACTCTCGGAGAATGCCATACGTTCTCTCAACGTGCGGGCGTAAAAAGGGTAAAAAAATAATGGAGCAAAAATATTTTCTGTTTGTTTCTTGGCACTTGCCATTTTCTCTGTGCGCAATTTCCTACGAGGGCTTCTTCATCATTTTTTTTCTCTCTCTCTCGTTGTACAAGTTCGTACTAGTGCTATCCCGACAGTAGTGGTGGTGGTGGTGGTGTCAGCAGTGACGACAGTGTTGCTGATGCTGATGACGATGATGATGATGATGACGATGATGATAATGTTTAAGATGGTTCTGCTTGACTATGGATGGTATAAACAGTAGTAGTGTGTGAACAACAAGAAAACTAGTGCAATTTTCATGTAACCCGACTCTCCCAACTTTCTCAGACTCTGTACCAAGAATATTCTTATTATCCCTCTATACTTTTCATGGCCGCATCTTCGTTATCCTCCTCTGTGTTCCTTGGCTTGGCCCACACCACCACCATCAAGATATTTTTGAGATGGTGGCACTAGTTCCGCAGCGGTGTTCCTCGTTAAAACTTAACTTATCCCCAGTATGTGGTTTTTGATCCGACAAAAAAAATGCAAAAGTGAATTTTGATTCTGAAATCGTTCATTGAAACGGACGATGATCGCCCGATCAGTTGTTTTACCTTTTCGGTGGGAAGTACCTCATTTTGGGGAATAGTGCCGCAAAGCCCCAGCATAGTTTCACTTCACACCCCGACCACACACTCCGCCTTCGATAAAACTTGCATGGTTTATTGATCTATTTTTTCTTCTTCTTCTCTTCTTCTCCTCCTCCTTGTGACGTGACTGTGACAGTAAGAAGAATGATAAAATAAAAATAAGGGCCACGAGTGAAAACAAAGTTGGAGCCAGCAGCGGAAAGGAAAATAAAGAGAGTGAGAGTGAACGAGAGAAAGAGAGAGCGCGCAAAAAAGAGAATTTAGAGAGACGACTGAGGATGTGAGTAATGGGGACTGGTTTTGGTGGGATGCAGGTGTTTTTTTCTGCTGGATTCCCTGTTGGGCGCAACCGTGGTGGTGTTTTTTGTTCCTACAAACGTAAATAAAAGTGAGAAATAGCTACTCTGTGTAAAGGGATGCATGCACTTTTTTTTAAATAAAGAAGAAACTTTCTATCCGCGAGGTTAAAATAATTTCCGGCAGGTTTATTGGACCTTTAGGTAGTAACGACGACCGCGAGTTTTGTTTTTCTTTAATCACCTCCTTTTTTGGGTTAATAGCTTAAACCATAGAACCAAACCTCCCGTTTGTGTTTGTGTGTGAGTGTGTAGTCTCCGCCACGGGAAACCATACAGACCATATGTACGACTCCAGTTGTAATTGAACTCCTTTCCGGTTTTGTTTATCTTTCACAAGTTGGATGATTTTGGTAGTAGAAGCACGTGTTGATGGCAACGATGACGTTAGTCACTGGGCTTTTTGGGAGGAAAATTAAATAAAAAAGGTCACTGTTTCCCTTTTTCTTGTCATAAGTAAAAGGGGAAATAGTCAGATAAATAAGTATGGTTATAGTGTGAGGAATTTTGAGTGGCAGGAGGAGGAGCAATAAGAGGGGTATTGGGGAGAGACAGAACGAAAATACAAATAAAAACTCCAATGCGAACGGAATATATGCAGAAATGAATATACTCACTCACACACAACGCGACAACGAGCAAACAGAATGTATTTCAGTTTCTCTGGCAAGATAAGGCGATAGAGAAGTTGCCTCGTTGTTATTTATTTATTTATTTTTTATTTATTTACTGGCGTGTGTGTTTATTTGTATGGAGCAATGAAAAGTGGAGATTTGTATCGGGAACAAAAAAGGTGGTTACGGTGACGCAAAAATATTTTTTGGCGTGTCTGTCATGCGGGGACTGTCTACTGATTTTTTGGAAATATTTGACATGATGTTGGAGGGTTGACGGGATCTACGCAGAAAGAAAGACATTTTGCGTCGTGTGAGAGTGTATGTGCGCTTCATCACGATGGCAGAAAAATGATGGTGGTTAAATTAAATTAAAGCCATACATTGGAGTGTCATCGGCAGGGGAAACCGCGTTTTTTCATTGTTACCGCACAAAACCGAAAATAAAATGGGAGATGTGACGGTATTAAATTATCAGGACGACATGGAGGTAGATGCCGCTGTAGCGGTGATGGGTTCGGGTGGTGATGAATCAACTTTTTCCTCCGGTTGTACGGCGTTCACTCTGTCATCTTTTTTTGGGTCGTGGCATCTCACACAAAAGGAACTTTCCAACTGTCCTGTTGATCAAGGGGAAGATGACGGTTTCGTCTCCTTTTCTTCCTTTTGGAAAGAGCAGTCATCATCGGATCCTGCTGCCTTTGTACCTAGTGAGCAGGAAACTGGGGATGTGGTTGACTTTTACAAGGGCAACGATGTCGAGTTGGGGGTGTGTGGGGAAGCTACACACGTGTGTAGTTCCTTTTTTACCGAATGGCTTGCGCCCCCAACGATGACGCCGATGGGGACAGAGGAAACGACATCATATCTAGATTACAGCAGCATCGGAAGGGAAGATTTTGTCGATTTTTTCAAGGACTGGGATCTGGGGGCAGACGATAATTTATTTGGGGTGAATTACGACTCGGTGGAAAACGTCGAATGGGAAAATGTCCGGCAGCCAACTGGCATGAACTACCCGATAGTTAATTTGGAGGAGGGGCGCAGTCCTGTTGACTATTTTCTGGATGACACGGATCCTCACTCGGTTTACTACGTGTCACTAGCGAACGTGAGCCTCAAAATGGGCCAGTATCTCCTGAAACTGGATTGGACTTCTTGGCTTCTCTGCGTTCTCGTCCTGCTTGTCTTGCTGGTGGTTTTTGTCAAGAGCAAGGTATCTGTGCAAGGTCGGTTGTCATCCCTCTGCTACTCCTCCTGCTCTCCTTATCCCTTCGATTATCACTGCTCCAGCTATCATCATCACTCTTGTTGCCAAAACCACTGCGATCATCCAGAACGCTGGCAGTGGCAGCGACTATTTCTCTGGTGGTGCTGGTGGAGAACGGAGGACTGTGCCCAACAGCGAGAGTCAAGCGAGAACAACGCGACCACCGATAGTAGCAGTGCCAATCGTCGGTGTGACTGCTGCTGCCGTTGCATGTGCTGTTCCTCCTGTTATTGTTGTTGTTGTTGGCTGCTTCTAGTGGTGATGGCATTGCCCCCGAATCGTACCGAGCTATTGTGTGGCTCCTTGCAAAATGTTCTGGATGCCAGTCTGTCGCCTCTCCTGTATTTCTGGCGGAGAAGAGGAGCAGACCAGGAGCAGAGCAGAGGCTCAAGAGCGGAGAGGAAGAAGGATGGGGCTGTCACAAGTATGAAAACCTCTGAGGAACGTGAACGTCCCTGCTTTCGCTGCTCTCAACAACACCACCACCATCACCACCAGCTACAAGAGGAACTTCATCAACCGCGAGGAACCGTGGCATTCGTACAACATCATCGTCCAGCGGCGAAAGTTGTAGTAGATTCGACAGCACCGCTAGGCAATGCTATCAAAAAGAAGGCCAATCAAGTAGACAGCAGAAACAGCAGCAGCGGTGGTGGTGGTGGCGGTGGTGGTGGCGGTGGTGGTGGCGGTGGTGGTGGCAGTCCAACTGCAGGCTCCCTTGCCAAAAAACAACAATCTCATCATCATCAAGGTAGATTTCGTAAAAGTTTGGCATTTATTCGAGCTGTCTTTTCTCGAGGATGGAAATGGTCATCTGGCGGTCCCACCACCGGCAACAGTACTTGCGGTAGCGGGAGCACTGTCGGTGGCCCTAGCGATGCTAGTACTGAGGCTGAACAGGATAAAACCGTAGCGGTTTATCGGCCCAGTGACAGCTGCTTCGACAAGAACCGCAGTCCATTTCATCATTATTGTCAGCCCACTTCCACCACCGCTGTCACTCTTCCCCCCACCGCCATTGCCAAATCTGCCAATAGCAAAGGTTCGGCCATTCAATTTCCCAGTGCTTCTTGCGATGACCAGCAGCAACCGGAGCAGCCGTCCTTTTCGTCACTGTCCTGCTTTTCCTTTGGTGGTGGTGGTGGTGGCGGCGGCGCCGGAAGTAGTAGTAGTAGCAGTAGTGTTAGTGTTGATGCACCCGAGCATGACGATATTAGTAGAGAGCACCAACAACAGCATCAGGTATGCATAACTTTACTTTAAAATTTTCTATCCCTTTCCACAGCAACATACCCCCTTCATGAAGGGTCGTTCCCTATAATTTCAATCATTCTACATTTCATAATCCTTGACACCATTCTGTCTTTTTTCTATTTTTCTTCCAAATACACGGTAATATTCCGTTACGGAATAGACAGAATAAATGAAAAGGGCTGTCACTTTTCCGAGACTCTGTTGTCAAAATTTAAAAGAAACAAGAAACAGACAGAATGTGTCTCAACGAGGCAAAAAAAGAGAAAGTTGTGTTGACTTGCCTTGTCGCTTTTTTTCTCCGTCGTTGTTGTTGTCATGGTAGAACAGTGCATTTTTTTGTTTTCCTCCCTGATACTCTTATGCCGCTACTCTTGCCATTATTGCGTGGCATTTTTTCCCGTTTGCTACCGTTACAGTTTCAGTTGACTGGAGGCCATTTTGTGTATGTGTGTGTGCGTGTACAACAGGAACAGAGGGCTCTTATGTAAATCATTTTGTTCCCATTGTTCAGCTTTCAGTCCGTCAGTTTTTCCGTTTGCTGTTCTCCACTTTGTCGTTGTCGTCTTTTCTTCTGCTCTCTTGTAATATAAATCCGTAGCCATTCCATTGGGATAATAGTGGTAGAAAAAGAGAAAAAATTCCGTTGAAGCTTGAGCTTCTTGTTTCTAGTTACACAAAGGAATTAATAACTACGAAGAGGGTACTGACGCAACTGTTTTTCCTTTAATGTAGAGCAGAGCACTTAACCCACTCACTCTGAAATATCCGCTGTTCAATTATCATATTAAAAATAGGCGAAGGGAGAAAGAGAAAATAAAAAGGGAATGAAAAGAAAAAGGGAGAAAGTGAATACTTTCGGACTATTTTATTATTACAGTTGAGGTTACTTTTTTAAATGTAGCTTGTGTACTAGAGCAGCGCTGGTAGTGGTGGATCGGCGGTGGTGTGCTTTTTACATCTCTCATTACTTTCACCATGGTCATCATCATCGTTGTCAGCATTGTCAGCATTGTCATTCCTCCGGATTTGGTTCCCTTACTTTTTTCTTTTTTCCCCTCTTTTTCTCCTTTTCGTTGTCAGCGATACAAAACTTTTTAACGTTTTTGTCAAGAGTAAAAGAAAAAAAAAGAGAAGAGAGAGGGAGTGAGAGAAAGTGTTGTCACTTTTTCTTGGCTTTGAAGTCAGAATAAAATTGAAAATAGGCTGATTGAAGAGAGAAACTTAAATCAATTCAAGATCAAGAAGGAAAAGGGATGTTTCGAGGAGAATGACAAGAAAGAAAGAACGTTATAATGGGGGAATTCAAAAGATTTCTCTTTGACTTGTTAGAAGAAACGTTATACGTCATATAAAAAATGTATCAAGAAGACAACTGGCAAGATCGGAGATGGAGAGGGAACATTCAACTTGTACAGTTTCTTCAGAACAATTATCTCTTTTGATTGGAAACATATATGGTTGTATGCACAGTTACATCATTTTTAAAGTTGGGAGCTTGTCATTATTGACTGGCATTGTCACTTTCCCTTTTACATACCAATTAGTAAGTACGCGTACCATTTGGTTAACACCCAAAATGTTTCAAGCTGGCGAGTTGCCTAACCTGGGGCGATGTGAGACCCAGCCCCAGCCGAAGGTACATTTAGGTGGCGTGTCTGCTAATTTCTCCTCGTCTCTTCTTTCTTTCTTACAATCCGCGAGAACGAAGAACAAGGAGAAAAAGTTTGCAAAAACAAGCAAAATATTACAGGGAAAGCATATGCGTCCGGGGGAACAAAACAGAGTCAATCTCAAGTCAAGGACGTATTGTAAAGCATTGTTATACATAACACATGAAGCTAAAAATGAGCCTGGGTAGCAATAAATGCAAACGAGAGAAAGCCAAGTATTTATTGTTATGAATTATAATAGAAAGTAAACACGAAATCTAGAAAAGTAGATACAAAGGGGGGAAAACGTATAAAATTACAATAAACAAACTATATAATTACCACAGTATCAAGTAACAACATGGTAGCAATATCCTGAACTATATCGAATTTCCATTCAACTCGCAGATTTCTTGGAAAAGGTCGTATCTTGTCAGGAAATGAGGCAATTATGTATTTCCAATTTATTCTCCAGATTGGCGCATAATTTCCTTCGACGGTGTGTAAAAAATGTACAGACCGACAGACATACAATTTACCGTCATATCCCACTCACGTCTATCTCTATTTCTGCTTAATAATGAAGTAGCTGTGGTAGGTACGTATATTACTGGAAACACTTGATTAACTTCTTTGCAAGTTGGAAGTTTCAAAGTTCTGAGAGAACGAGAGAGGGAGAGAGAGAGAAGGAAAAAAACGAGAAAAAAGGAGAGGAGAAAAAGGGCTCTATCCAGCAGTAATACAACTTCTCTTCATCATCACTACACGTAGCATGTATTTTAAGCAAATATATTTACCGCTACGATACACATATCAAAAGCTATAAAAGTGGCACATATTTATAGTTAAGCAGCAGTTGTGATACTACTTTCCCCTTTACATACGTACATAGAGACTTACGTGCTCCCACATTCATACCCCGATAAAGACATAAATTCACTCCAGCTTTTTGTTCATTGTTCCACATTTTAAGACTTGATATTATTAAATCTCTGTCTCTCTCGTTATTGTTCATTTTATTAATGGCCTCTCTACTACCATCACCACTAGTAGTGCTACTCTTACTACTCTTACTACTACTATGACTGCCACTGCTGCTGCTTCGTTACCGGACTCATTTTGTACAATTAGGGCGGAAGAAGTAGACAAATATGAGGAGGATGATGATCATCATCATGATAAGATGATAATAGTAAAAACGAAGACGATTAGATTTTCTTTCCGAAAAAGCACAAACTCTCTCCTCTCGGAAGAAAAAAACTTTTTTTTCTAGCACACGTTGTCGTAATTAAAAGATGCACTCAAGGAGGAGCGAATAATTACAAAAAAGTAAACACTCTAGCACGTAAGAATTCCCAGTTGGGGAATGCAATATGTTGTAACATGCTTAAGACCCTTTCTTCGAGAGAGGGAGAGAGAGCGAGAGAGAAATGACGGGGGATGAAGGACAAGTATGGAAACACTCCGAGGAAAGGAAAATCCTTTATGTCCTTCACAAATTATTATGGTGTTTTCACCTACTTACTTTTTTAACAAGCATAATTGTTACTTTTAAGTATTCCTAGTAGAAGCTTTATTCGTGGCAGGGGTATAAAAGAGGCTTCCCACGAGTCATCACATTGGGAAGCGTTTCCATCATTCTCCAAGGATCCTCTTCTCGTCAAATCAGTGGAAGTAATAACAGTGTAGTGGGGCACTAGTGGTAGTAATATGTGTTCTCAAAAACTTGCAAGTGGAGAGCACAATGAAAATAGTTAAATTCCACGGGAGAGATTTTATTCTTCTTCTCTGCCACGCAAGTGGCAACGTGCCTGAAACTTCAATCACTGTTATCTTCCTCGTCATCTCACTCACTCTAATAACGCATTTCGCTACTCTTTATGAACACTCACAAGGCTTATAAAAGAGAAACGATATAATGCTACATAATACTACTACTAGCACAGAGTCCACTACTACTAGCTCTCTCTCTCTCTTTTGCAGCTACTTACATCAGCAATGATGCGGTATAAAATATTCGTAATAATTTTGTGTGTGGGGGTGATAGAAATATGACACTATATCGGCTTCCTCCTCCTCCCCTGCAAGTAATTATTCCAGCTTATCTTCTCGTCTGATTGAGAGTGACTGAAAGCTTCCTCCAACTCATCACTCCCACCCACAAATAAGGTCATATCAGTTTTGCCTTTTGTCTCAATTTTATCATCCTCCTCTTACGAAATTCAATTGGATCCTTTGTCGTCTATTTTGTTAAGTCGGGTCTCCTTAAATATTACATGCACGTAGCAAATACACACACATACTCTCTCTCTCTCTACGTCAGAACAATCTCTACGTCAATCCGGGGGTATGTACATTTATAGAGCCAGCAGAAATACCGATACCGCCACCGTCAAACTTTAATGTAACGGTATCCACTTTCGTCCTCCACCTCTTCCTCATGAACATGCATTAGGGGGAGTGAGAAGTTTTGATAAGTATTCCAACGAGGTGGTGGTAAAAGCACAGAGAAAGTGAACAAGTATCCACAAACATTTTTTTGTTGCCACAACGCGTTTTTACTTGGATGCTTTTGCGACTGATATTGCTATTACTATAGCCACAACCGCCTGTTTCTGCGAAGCGGATTCTCTGTAGTGACTTTAGAGTCGCGCATTTGATTATTGTTATTACCATTTTGATACACTTTCACTTTTCTCTCGCAGTTGCGGTGGGTATTTACATAATACACCCTACAGTGCTCAGATATGCAATCATTCTACCATTTCGTTTCAGTTAGCCCCTTATAAATATAATGGCGAGTTTACCTCGTCATCACTATACCATTTTCCCAATCATCACCAACATTTGAAAGTTTAAACACTTCCTGGTGCAGCAAAGCAGAAACAACAGCAGATGAAAAAAACATGTAAACTTTTCTCTCTGTTTGCTTTCTCCGTGATATTACTGCTAAAGCTTAAAACTGTACTTATTGATCTCTCTCTCTCTCTGCTCACACGGATAGACACGCAAATGCAGTTGTAGGGAGGAATCCCAGCACTGCCATACATAATCTTTTTGTATTTTCCCCGAAAGAGAAAACAAGTCAGTGGAAAGTAGTTCTCATTTTGACGCTTTTGTTATTATCCCCAATGTCACCATCTCACCGTTATTATCACCGTCATCATTTTATCTTTCCTGAAGAGGCAATGTTCTTGGGTGTAGATGATATACATTAAGGATGATAACTATGTGCGCAGTTCTTTATTTGCCTTTCGGCTATTTCCTTGTTTACCAAGTACAAGGACTAGCAGAGAAAAAGGATGATCATCGGGATGATCTTCATTATTTTCAAGTGTCTTTCCACATTCTAGACAGGTCTATCTGGTGCTACATGACTGGTATATACTAGATACTCTCTCCCTCTCTCTACTGCATGCTTCCTTGCTGCAGTGTCACTTTTCCCCAGGGAATTGCACAATGACGGTGACGGCTTTAAGAAGACTTGCGTCCAGGGAAAAGGCAAGGCAAGACCACCCCTCATGTAGATTGGCAATTGTACGAATTTCTTTGGCAACTCAATATTTCGATTATGGGGCGTTGAGCTGCTGGAATGTTGCAATCTGGTCGACTTATCATTCTTGTGATCTTGTCCTTGGACACGGGATATAAATCTTTTCCAAGCGGAAGGTTTCTAGTCTTGACAGAGTTTCTCCCGGAGTGTGTCACTCCGCTTCTGACTTTTAATCAAATCATATTATCATCAACTAATACTACTACTACTACATGTACGGTACACAGGTATCTCTCCACAGGAAAGAATCGTCCATACCGCGTTGTCTCCTATCAGGTATTTTCTGGTTTCATTAGCTATTACCAATTCATACAGACATGTATACATGTGTAGGACCAGATGGAGAGGGGGAAAAGTTATGCGTGTCTAGGAAAGTCCGTTCAACCATTATGCTGTGTTCCCTAATCTTATCGTAGTGTCATTTAATTACGCCATTAAACGCCTTTACATATTGTCAAATACAGAGTAATAGCTGTGGCAACCAATAAAACCAACTTATATTTTTTTATAAACCCGTCACTTGTTATTTAGCGTGAACACACACACAGTCACAAATACGATATCCAATAGTCATGGTCTTCTTTTACTTTTTCGCCCATCCATTATAACACTCTCCCATATACCTAATCTCATTTCGACCCTCGGAAGTCATAAAAATGGCAAATTGAAGCTGTATCAATGTTACTACTGCTTTTACTAGTGCTCCCGCTGTTGCAATTATTACTACCACGGTTGCAGTTGCCACGGCACACACACACGCGCACACACAACAACAATAACAACGGTGAAGGAAATTGCTTGTATGATGATGTTGATTCGGGTTGTGTGTACACATCAACATCACATCGTCATATGCCCGTAAATGTACGCCGTAGTAGTAATTTGGGACCGTTTCCAAGGGAAAAGGGAAATGTACAGAAAGGAACATGATCATCATCATTAGTGTCTCACTTCATATGTTACAATAACAACAACAACTAGTCGTATTCATCTTGATAGTACAAGTCTAACAGCAAAAAGGGTAACAATAATGATAAATGATATGTATGATTGGGGGAATTGTTACTAGTCGTGTTTAGTTTGCATATTATCATATATATCATATTATTACAGAGAGAGCGAGAGAGAGTATGTATGTGAATATCATCCTGAACAACATGGTCTCTCATTGCCTTGAATGTTTTTTGTAGAGTTTCACGTGCCCTGGTATTCAATCCACTGTCCGGGTCTGTGTTTTTTTCCGTTGCTTAACTGAATTCGTACTATATACACATCAATATGCCAGAAAACATGTCCTTGATCTGGGGTTCCTTTTCGGTTTCCTTTTTTTAAGACAGAGAGACACGAAGACACCGAAAGAGTGTTCCGTTGATGGACTCCTCCTGTCAATATTCTGCAATAATGGTGGCGTTTTAACGGTCTGACTACTACTCCTCTCGTACTTTTGCCAGTACATCGGCATTTTCTCTTTGCCTTTTCTTCTCTGTTGTGGAGCTAAACCTAATAAATCTTACGAAAAGGACAAAGTCAGAGAGGAGAGAGAGAGAGAACGCAAGCGAGAAAGAAAGGGAAGAGGAGAAAAAAGGGAAAAATGGTCGTAAAAGAGGGACGACCATACACATATACAATAGATACATATAAAAATTAGCATAATTACTTTTTCCTCCATATCCCACTTATAAAATGGTAGAGAGAGAGGGAGAGGGGAAAGAGTTACTTGGTTGAATGGGTGAATTGAACTCCGGTTTTTTTTACTTTCTATCCAAAAGCCAAAGCTTGAAGAGGAGAAATCTTTCCTCATACAGTTTTAGTTCTCCGGAAGAAGAACACTTATGATGTGCTCCAAAAAGAGTGAGAGATAGAGAGAGAGAGAGAGAGTGCACAAAAAAAGGAAATTCTCTGCTTTCTGTCTTATCGTCTCTGCTCGTTATTTATACGTACCTGAAATATTATTATTACAGTATCATTATGAGTAGTAGACTACTGGAGAAAAGTAGGAGCCAAGTAGTATGTATCACCGTCATCATCGTGGTCGTGATCGTTTTTATGGTTTTTTGGTAGCTAGCTTTGATTCACATAAAGATAGTGACAAGTCTTTCCCTCGAGAAGATAAATATACTACTGACTTTAAGGCGCAAATAATTTCTTCCACCGAGTTCTCCTACACCGACGAAGGATCACCCCACCAGTAGTGGGGTAAATGGAGAAGAGAGAGAGAGAAAAAACAGACAAAGATGAGACTGCAAGTGATATTACTACTTGTGTGGTAGTGGTGTCTAGTGCATGGTGGTAGTTGAGTGCAGACCGTGTTCCGGTTTATTACCTGATGCCTGTCCTGAATCGGAGGCAGCAGCAGGAGCAGCTCATAAAATGAAAGAGAGAGAGATATTTTATTAGTAATAATGTTAGTAGATGTGCCGGTGGGTTAGGGCAGAGAGAGGGGTATGTATATTCAACGACAGAATAGATGAGGGGCATAGAAGGTTGTCGTCGGGTTTGGGTTAGCAGTGCACCAGTATGTGCGTTTTTCTGTGCGGCGTGTTTCTAGTATCCCAGTAAATTGTCTCTGGTGACTGGTGACAGGAACCTAAACAAGACAATGAGGTCCGCCTGGTTGGCGTTTGGCGTTTCTTCGTTTTCTAATTCATTCTCGTCGTCGTGACTGCAAACGGGACCTACAAAAAACGTTATGCTTTGCTTGGACTGGGATAAATATATACAAGTATAAGATGTGTGTGTGTGTTTAAATTACCTTAGTCTCTTTATCTCACGGCCCGATCTGCTACTAAAATTTGGTGGTCCACAGGGTAAGAATCTTGTGACTTGACTGTCCCCAGGAAATCTGGCTATATTAAACTACAGGGAGCAAAACAGCAGTAGAGGGGCATATAGAAACTGTCATATAGACGGTCCTTTTATAAAAGAGCTACTCTCAATGTAACTAAATCGTTTTGCATTTTTTATGGCATTTTATTATTTGCAGGCAGGTATGAGACGAGATGAGGTAACAACATCGTCGACAACACTCTGAGAGAGCGATACTGGTTATTGGCTTTTTATAGTGGTGGTAGTCGTGGTGGGGTTTACAGAAAGTGGTATTACATGACAGTATTAATTTTCAGTGGTGTCATTATATTATGCGGATGAGGACGATGATGATGATGATGGCTAGAGGGAGAGGGAAGGTATAGGTAAAAATCCTTTTGACTCGGAATATGTAACGGTAGAAGCCCCAGAAACGAATTCTTGCCGATCTCTCTGTGCTTTGCAAACGTAACAGTAGTAGTGGTGGTAGTAGTAGTATTAGTAGCCTTTTCCCCCTGTAAAAAGCATCTAAAGAAAACATTAAAATTGCTATTCATTAGAAAGAAGAAAGGGCAAAGACGGGATCGCCATTCTGAGTAGGGAAGCCTGCAGGGGATATGAAATTTTTATCGCTAAACCAGATAAAGATGATTTGAAAGTAAGAAAGGAAACAGCAGATATAAAATAGCAAAGCACATTTTCGGCAGGACTAGAATATTTTTGAAGAGTCTCTCTCTCTCTCCGTATGTGTGTACGGTACTTAATTCCTTTATAAAATTTGCAATAAAAACGTGATATAAAATAATAATATGTTTTTTTTGCCAGTAGAGCACACAGGAAAATATTATTTTTTTGCTCAATAAAGCCTTAACACACAATGCAGTCAAACAAAAATAAGAGGCGTGTGCGTGCACATTTGAGCAGCCACAGCAAACCACAAAAATATTTCCTTATCATCGAAAGTTGTAAATTGAGTACAGTAGAAGCGGAGCAGCAGCAACAGAGAAAAGAAGAAGAAAAAAGTGATTTTGCTATGCTTCTTTTCTGCTGTTGTGGCAATTTATTCAAGTTTTTTTCCCTCTTCTGCGACCATAATCTTCTCTGGTTCTGCATGATATATTTAAGATGATTATTCCCTTAAAGGAGGATTATTTTTATGGAAAACGACAGGGAATGCCACATCGCAGAGAAAATGTCCATAAAAAATTCAGGATGGAGGGGGAGGAGGAAAAAAACATTTTACTTTCTTATTCGCAGTAAAAAAATTAGAGGACAGGTGTTTTTGACATGCAGGGAAAGTGGAAGGAAAATCACATATAAACGAGGAGGTTATATTGATCGTATAATTTTTATAACGGGAAAATAGCCGCGTCCAATTTTTACCACTAGTTGTGCTGTACTGAAGTTTAGGTAACGATATCTTCAGGCTGTATAGGTCCTAACGTCAGGAAGCTGAAACGAGAAAAAAAGTATCAAGTTGGAACGGACAGGTTTGTTTTTATACTGTTTTAACCTTAAATAAATAAGAGGCAGAGAGAGAGAAAAAAAAGAGAGTTTGTATGTTAGTGATAAGGCTGATGTGTATACCTTGTCTCTATGGGGGATTGCGGGGTTGCTGTAATTGATTATGAAGTCGGTTTGTGTTTTCGATTGATTATGTTGACGATAATTGCCCAATTACCTTCTCGAGGAGTCACAAGGGCGCGCATACTTATACACTACATATATTTACGTATTCTCATTATCATATTCACAACCTTGTAGAGAATTGCTAGCGGGCAGAGAAACCACTTACCGGAGTAAGTAGCGTACAACAGATTAGAGAATTTTGTGGGGGAAATTTGTAGGATAAATTGTAAATATTACATGTATATTCCTCCCGTACTTCCTCATTCCTCTGGTGCCCGTCACATTTCGTTATTTTCTCTTCTGCACTTGTCACACTCAGAAGGTCTACTTTTTCTGCCATCATGTCATATGGCAGTTTTGCCCGCAAAGTTGTCGTTATTTATAGATATGGTTGACGCAAACGTTTTCACAAACATACATTAATAATAAGGAAACCATATATTATGTTTTGTCAAGATATTAAATACTGGCTTCTACTTCTGAAAGGAGTACATTTGAAAAGATTCCTGTGTTGTCTTGGCGAAAGCCAATGTGTAGGACTTCAGTGCACTTCCCCTGATTATATTACATACATGTTTACGGTAGAAAAGTAAAAGAAGAATTTTTTTTCATCGAGAGAAAAGGAAAGAGAGAGAGAGAGAGAGAAAGAAAGAAGAGAAACAAAAATGAAATGAGCAACTGACACAGGGAAAAGTGACATGACGTAGGTGCCCATATATGTGCCCCACTATGTAAAAAAAATGAAGTAGGATTTCGTAGTTTGAAAATGAATGTGCATTACTGCACAATTTGGATTTACGAAGGGAGCTCTAGCTCCAAGTAAATTTTCGAGGCGGTCTATATTGCAAAAACGGAAGTTTCACTCAAATAAATTTTTGCAGTCTTGTAACGTTTCATATGGAATGCAGCGTGTAATAGGGGGTTTTCTACAATTTTTTTTCTTAATGCCACTTCAGATTCAGCTGCTGTGTATGTTGTAATCAAAATTCCAATTAAATAGGGCATCTAACGCGGTTCTTTCACGTAGGACCTCCCTATCTTTCATCTTTTCCATGTTCAAAATTTTCTGTGAAGGGCTGCTTCTGTTTTCCTCTGCCGCACAGTAGTACTTGTCATCGGGAAAAAAATATAGAAAACGTTCTGCGTTTAATATAAAAAAGTACTTTTCCCTACTTTGTTTCGACTTCCCTTTCATGCGCTCTCCTTTTTGTTGGCTTCATCATATTTTTTCCCAAGTCCTACACAAAAAAGGAAACACACCGCATAGAAGCTCGTCTCCGTAAAGTCAAGCACAGATAAAGTAATAACTAAAAGTAAAAAGATATATTATTTTGAACGAACGACGCACAATAGCGAAATGTCAAATGTTACCGCGACGGAAGGGAATCTTAAGAATTCCAAAATAACGAGCAAAGTAGTTAGTCTCGCAAAAAGTAACTATCTAGGTAGTTCCATATATAGGCAAATGCCTATTACCGTGAGTTCTCTCCTGTGTAGAGGCACCCTCAAGACTCTCCAGTCTCGGGCGCAGAGAGGAGGAAATAATGCGCTTTCAATAATTAGGACTTCAATTTCGTTCTGAATACTTCGTCATGTTTACTTTTGCTAAAAATAGATGCATACGTGAAGTTAGACCAACTATAAATCCTGTAATCAATCGACTATGATGATACAGAAGAAGATAAAATATTTGTTATTGACAAATGCTTTTCGTAATTCATATTGCCCACGGAGCAGTAAATGATAGATCCGACGGGGATTCCAAATTCCAGTAAACATTTTACATGAAATGAAAAACCGGAGAGAGAGAGAGAGAGAGAGAGAGAGAGAGAGAGAGAGAGGCAGGGAGAGAGAATTTCGAGGAAGCGCCTTAAGGAATGAGAAAATGTTGTCAGACAATTTTTTGAAATGAAAATGTTTTTTTACTGCCTTCATCTCTTTCATTTTCCCTTGTCCAAGCTATTCCTCGATACTACTAGATTTTAGATGACATGACACAACGACTGCCTATATAGCCGTGGGATGATTCTGTTGACAGACGATAAGATACACGATTTCTATTCAAATGTCGGAGGTTTCGGCGAGCAATTAAGAAAATGTACTTTGCCTGGCTCAGCGCATAACTGCCATTTTGTAAATACAGCAGATATTATTATACAGTTCTTTAGTGTGTGCACGTTGAGCCATACATCCTTTTATATATGGATAGATATGTTGTCAGTCTCCGAAAGGATCCGAGAGAAGAAAGCAGGTTATGTAGTTTTCTACTTCTTGACTACTTAATAATATGAGGGATGTATATATGAATATATATTATAGCCAGCAGAAGAAAGCCCAGCAAGCATCATTGTTGCACTGGCATTTTTTTGCATCATTTTGCAAAAGGGCACGTTTCACTTGTCCTACTACTACCCACCATCTACTTAGCGACGACTTTTTTCCGTCTCTAATCCCAAATTCTTCCAAACCATCTCGAAAGGTACACTCCTGCTTTCTCTTTGGCTCTCCCTGCTCTTGACTCCACTTACTTTTATACGGTACAGAAGCATAATAAGTACCTTGTCTCATTTTTTTCTTCTTTTCCTCTCGAAAGACAGAATAACGTTGATTGTATTACACTCTTTGTATCTACGTACTGTACGTCGTTGAATACTAATTGGCTATAAGAAAAAGCAAGTGCACAAGCTGTTGATGATGACGATGAGGATGATGAAGGGCACCCAACCATGTGCTTTAGAGTAGAAAAATTGCTAATTTGCATATATATGAGTGTGTGCATAAAACCATGAATGTAGTCAGATGAGTGATCATTGTTATGATCATCAAGTATATATAACCCCACCGAAAACGTGAAAGAGGAAAGACTGCCATCGTCATCATCGTGATCAACCTCCTCATAATTGTAATCATCAAGCGCATAATATGCTCACGTTGCTCTTCCAACTATCATGTTGTGGTTGATGAGAGATGAGATGGATGTTGTTCTAAATGCTGATGATGATCATCATCATGATTACGCTTTCACTTTACCGCGCGCGTATGGAAGAGTGCCGTACAAACGAAATAATATCTGCGAAAAAGATAAGTACACAAAATGGCGGAGCGGTGTGTGCTCCTCTCGCTCTCTTGGAAGCGGGGTAGTTGTATCAACAAGCGTGTGTGTGTTGAACAACTTTTTTTCTTTCCCTTTCAACTTATTCCTGCGAATTTGTCTTCTTCCAAAAGAGTTGTTTCTCTCTCTCTCTCTCACTCTCTTCATCATATCTCTGCTTTTACTTTTGTGACTACTGATTTCACTAATGTGTGTACACTATGGAAGACATACACACATGCTCTCTCGCTCTTATACAACCCTATAATTATACATATTTACCGCATCACTGCCGATCCATCGAGAATGGTTCCCGGGTGACTTGTAAAAAGGATTTTTTACGGTTTTAAAGCGGAAAGTTTTGTCGTGGTTTGCCTTTGTGGTGGAAAGGGACAGAGAACGGTTGATTTTATTGTAGCCATCCGCAGTATATGGTAGTGATCACTTTCATCATTTCCTCGACAAGTACAGGGAAGCATACAGGCGTGTGTATAATATGGTAGTAGTTGTTTGCGTAAAGAGTAATGGCGGTATGTTGACTGTTGAAAGCACGCACTATATCCTGCTGTAGTATTTTTACGAGAGAACCGCCAGAAATTGCAATAACAACAACAATAAAAATCGGTCATTCGTTTGCTCCGGGGTTGTTGGTGGAAATTTTTTTCTTCCTCTCCATTTGGTCGGTCATTTTTTTCAATTTTCTCGTTCGAAGCGTTCGTTTCGTTTCGCGAATGAAAAATACATGCCTTCATATAAAGCTTAAACGACGCGTAGCTATTGTAACTGCTCCAGCTTTTGCCATTCTGTTGGGGTGTCTTGCGTTGTTGCTTCTCCTGACTGCGTTTTTCTTACACCAAAAGCGTTTTCGAAGAGTTCAAGGATGATAGTTGATGGGTATCGTATTTTTCTGTTATTATGATCCATTTACTACCCACAGCGGCTTGAACCTGTGTTCTCGTATGGATTACACACGCTGTGGTTTGTAATTGACACTACTGTCGGGGCTTACCTATTACTATGCAAATTGCGTTGGTCCTGTCGTTATTTTCTAGTCTGTCGGAGCATCACGTTTTATCCGACGGAAAAGGGAAAACAATGGGAAAAATTGCATAACAACAAAAACAACGACAACAACCCTTCCTATCCTTTCTTTGTCTACGGCGCAAAATTATTGATTGTGTTGCTACACCCGAAGTAATGATTATTTATAGATAAAGCTCCATTCGTACCGCTGTCCCTTTTGATGGAATCACAAACGCGAAGAAAATAAATGAATAGGCATGTAGAAAGCCAAGTGTGTTTTTTGAGACACTTCAGCGCTGAAGATGGGTGTTGATTTGTAAAAATTAATTTTACTGTACCACACTCTATTTACCAGTGTATGGCTACGACTACTATTGTTTAGTAGAAGGCGCTGCGCTGCAAGTAATAGTGACAAATGTCATTCCCCATTTAGCCTTGACTGTTAATTATATATATATTGTGCCTGTCAGTTGCCAAAAAAAATGCCTACTACGCTGTCGTTGTTGTCGACGTTAGACGGGCAAGGGAAATATGTCCTACTTTTTAAAGCACAGCAATTGAGGAAAAGATGTTGTAGAGAGACTATTTCGTGCCTATAGGGCGATATGATTGTGCAGGTACGTACCAAGATGGGGAAAGCAGTTGTTTTTTGGTGTTAACGTTTAATACTGTGTTTCATTGTATTATACGATCGAGAAAGAGGACGAACGGTCCGAGATAGGTTTTGAGGAAGGAAGGAAGAAACATGAAAAGGACATTTCCAATTCGATTAATTACAAAGATTACAACAATAAAGACAGACTTGATACTATGCCACTGCTCACTGCTGTTGCTGCTGCTGCTGCTGTGTTTTCTTTCTTTGTGCTATTGCTACTTCTGTCGCCTTTGTGGAGAGATTTGACCTTCAAAACGACAAAACTGAGAATTTGCAAAGAAGCGATGGAGAGGCTTACAGAAAGAAAGGAAAGAAAAGCGGCAGATGTACTAATGTGCTTATGGTTAGTACGCACAAGAATATTGGGTAGCGTTTTTTACATAAAAATGAAAACGTCAGAGAGAGAGAGAGAGAGAGAAGAGAAAAAGAAAGTATGGTCTTCTTGTCGCCTGGTAGGCTACTGCTGTTTTGTAAGTAGGGTTGCCTCTAGGCTGAGTCATGTGGAAGTAATGGCAAATTGTTCAATGCAATTATGTATTTGCGTGCTACTGCCATGTGGTACGTAATGAGGAAACGTAGTCGGAGAAGCAGGCAGCAGTAATAGGGAGTAGCTCCGCAGTAAGGGAAAACAGAGTGAAAGTTGCTAATTTGATATTTATCAGGAGAAAGACTACTAGTTTAAGTTTTGGTGGGTATAGTAGTGCGTTCTACTGGGGATGTTGACGATGTTGTTGCTCTATTTGTTAGTTGCTGCTGCGCAATTCTTAATAGATACGAGTGAGTGATTCCTTTAAAATTGAAACTGACAAGTGTGCAGCCTAAAGGCGGCTAGATAATTCGATTGTTGACGGGATCTTTTATTAACAATTTGGGTCAACAGTTCCAGGCATTTTGATTGATTATTTGGAAATTTAATTTTGGGAGAACAATTGGGAAATGAGTACTTATAAGTCATATAAGGAGAATGACACATACGTACACGCTGTTTGATGTTTTTACGACCAGAGTTAAAAAGTGACACAGCCCTCGGTGAAAAGTAGGATTATATATGAGATGATGGAAGAATGTGAGTTCTGTTGTATGTTATAATTAAAACGGTGTGTTGTTAGCCCATAATTTTCTTACCACTTAATTACATCTGTTGTTGGTCTTGTTGTTAATTATCAAGTTGAGTCGGCACTATCACCAGTATCAAATTCATCGCGAGCAAAGTCATGCAGAAAAAGGTGAGACTGTTGATTTGAGGAAGCGAAAAAAATGGGGTGGTTATAATACTACCACCACGGCTGAAACTAGTACAACCGAGGAAAAGCCATGTTCGTCGTTGGTATCCTCTGCGCCGTTAGAAAAAAGAGGTCTTGGCAAATGTAGCGAAACTCAATTGTACGCAGAAGAACAAGAAGCAGGCGAGGATGAAACAGGGGAATCTGCTTCATTAGTGCATTTTTACAACTTTTGTGTGCCAAGCGAAGATGATGATGATGATGACGATGATGATGATGATGACGACGATGACGATGCTGACGACAACGCTAATGGCGACGCTAATACCAAAATCTATAATCCGAAATATTCTAAAAGTCTTACACCAGTGGTGGTGACCGAAACTGGGAAACCAGAAACGGGTCCTGCCACCACTAACGTTACTAATAAAAATTCTTTCAATTCCGGCAATGAGAATTGCAGCAGCTCTACTACAGAGGTTGGTTGCTCCACCACCTATTCTGACCTGAAGCAGCAGCAGCACACTCATCGCCCTGACAACACTACTCAGAGTAAATCTTTCACAAATCCAGATAATTTTTATACGTGTGCTTTCACACAAGCAGAGAAAGGACCCGAAAAAACTGTCGTTGGTTGCAGTTGTAACAAAGGCAGTTGTTGTTGTCCTAATACTACAGAGAAAGTAAAAGTCGAACAAAAAGCAGAAGAGAAACAGGGGGAGGAGATTGTAAAGAGAAAAAAAGTTTTCCCTACTTTTTCTAATATAAATGGAGCCGGAGGCCAAAATACTTGTAAGACTAATAATACCAGTGACTCATGTACCTGTTTCACTACCAAGACTTTAGACAAGAGCTTAGCGCTGTCGTCTTCTACTCTAACATCTACATCAACAACAACAAAATCATCAGTACCAGCAACATTGTCGTCGTCGTCGTCCATTACCACAACCGACAACACGACCCCATGCCCCGTACATCAACGTCCCAAAAACCAAAAATTTGGTGCTGATTTCCCCGACTCGCCACTTTCTCCTCTTTCTCCACGAGCGACCGCAAATGGGAGAAAAGACTGCTGCTTTCAACCAATTTCTCAGGCGAATAAGAAAGAATCTCGTACAAGTTCTGCCCGAACAAGTGCTTGTAGCGGTAGTAGTGGTGGTAATATTGGGAGATACTCTAGTAAGGATAGAGCACCTTCCAGCCGAGCAAAGGAGAATCAGCGAAGCCATTTCTCTTTCTTTCGGGCGTCGAAGAAGCCATGCTACAAATCATTTGCGAATAACTACAATCAGTTTGATTTGTCTCTAGCAACTGCTGCTGGTGAGAAAGGCATGCATTTTTTTTACTAAAAGCGTTCTTTCAATAGAATATAATAAAAACTTGTTGAAGGTAAAAAAAAGTTGTCGCTGAGATGTAAATGTTGAAGGAGGATATATAAGCTTTCAAAACTGTTTCAAAATGTATGCCAGCAAAACAGTAGTTCCATTTTCAATATCCGAACTGCCCTAGTCGTTTGAGGTTATTCGTTTAAACTGCGTGCTGGCTGAAAGAAGGGAGGAAATTTTACGTTGTCTTGGTCTCCGTAGAATTTGTATTACTTTCACTTCCCTTCTGAGTTTTCAATGGAAAATAAGCTGAACCAACAATAAAAACAGTTTATCCATATAGAGGTAGCTTCTCTTTGACTTTTCTAAAAGAGGAATGAGGTAGACTAAAGTTGATCAAGTTCCAGGTCCCATTACTGAAATTGGAGATATAAAAGAACCAGCGACCCAAACACGAACGACGTTATTGTTATTAAGCTACCCTCCCGTATATATATATATTTTCCCCCCAGTTCTTCCAACAGAATAAAGAGAGCAGATTCTGCTGTTGAAACCGAATCGATATTATTGTAACACATGTCATTATTTCGATTTTCGATACCAGAACCAGTCCCCAGTAGCTCCAGAGCTGCTGCCTCAGAAAACTTTAAAGGCGCACTGCTGTTTACCAGGGGCAAGGGGAAAATGAGAGGACCTAATAATAATGAAGCCACGTCATCATCTTCCTCATCCTCATCCTCCGCTCCCTCAAAATCTTGTATGGGCGCTGCTGTTGCTTCCACATCAACAGGAACTCTAAATCCTTACCCTTCGTTCCATTTTCAAGTGGACTCCTCAGAAAATAACAGCCCGACTTCCCCTCCGGGAACAAGCACATCAGCTTTGTATAATCATCCTCGTCGACAACCTCATATCAGCATAAGCACAATCAGCAACAATAAGGATGCTCCCGGGTACTCGGGCTCTAGAACAAATGCCCCTTTAGTAATGGCCCATGGGGATACAGGCTGTACCGCCGGGACACAACAGCAACAAATGCACTTACTTGTTCCGTATGTGGGATGTTATTCCTGTTGATTGTTTGTATAACGAATAGCGATCAAGTTATGATTTTTACTTGAAGACAATATTTGAGTTTCACTCCGTTTATGTTTTTTTTTCGTTTTCATCCGCTCGCTCCCTTGTCACTTGTTATTGTTACGTTGTTGCTCGCTGTTTGCTGTGCTTGTACGTGCAACAACAGAGTACTGCTGTTGTGCTCGCTCATTACGTCACTCCGTTCTGTTGCCTTCGCAGTACACACTACCTTGTCATTTGTCATTTTGTTTTGAGTCAGCCGGCCCACTACTGCTTTTATTAATCCAGTTTTGTTCGTTAATTAAAAGGAGGGATTAGTTAATATTAATTATCGAGTTGCGAGTTAATGCAACGGTCAAAGGAAAGGTATTTGCTAGTTGTGGTGGCAGGGAGATAAACAGGATATTAGTTAATTGGAGAAAAATATATTCAACAGCTATGAGGTGCATTAATTTAAAAGAGGAACGGAGGAGTGAGTCCTCGTCGGTTTCGATGAGCCCACGGAGTCAACGTGGACGAGTACAGTGGTCTAGGGGCAGGTTAGTTGATGAAAGGTCACGGGATTGATGAATTATATTTATTTTGTGATAATGGCGTGATTAATGAATTATTTTTGAGTTTTTAAAAGTTTTTAAGGTATCTTTGATTTTGGTCGTTTCGTTGGTTGTTGGTCGTCTTACTGTGACTCATCGTACGGTAGTTTTCCTGGAGTTTGTTTGTCAGCTATTTAGTTGACTTTTTAATTATTATACTGGAGAACTAGATTTGTTCATTAATTAAATTAAAGGGAGGGTTATGTCATGTCAGATAATGCAGTTTTAGGCCTCAATCTAAATGTATATCTAGTTTCGCTGCGTCCGACATCCATTCTAGTAGTAGTAACTATTAACCAAAGTTATTTTGACTTTACTATGCAGTCCAATCCGCAATCTAATCATATATTGCGTTAAATAGAATGCATAATTGGTGTAGTACTAATGACTGCGTCAGAAGTTAGCTACATAAGTCGTAAAATCATAAAGTCATTGCCTTGTTGATGATAGGAACGAAATCTAGGTCAGGTTTATATATTATTTGTCCGTACGGCTTTTTAAATTAAATGCTTTTTTACAGGTGATGCCAGAATCAGTAGAAGATTATAATTGATTATAATTATATTGTCGGTAACCCATATTTAACAAAATTCAATCAGAACCCAGATAAGACTTTTAATTCCACTTCCAGGTCCCGAATGTTTGCTAACACGCCTGCAGGAAACATGGTAAATTTTATGTTCCTTACTGCCGAAACTCAATATGCACGTGTCCTTCGGCTGTTATCTTACGTAAAAATGAAATTGGTAAAGCTTTGTCAGTCATTAATGCAAATCAATCGTCGTCCAGAGATAATGCACTTGACGACAAGGTAAGATACAACATCGCCAAACTTATCAACCGCTATTACTTGTTTTTGCTTTATTCGTGCAAGCGTCTGCAAAGTGAAGTTCCACTTCACCAAAAATCGATGTCACAGCATCAAACGTGGCAAAAAAACTAGTCGTACAACAAAACAAACACAAAATAACGTAAAAACAATCTAAAAAAGAGTTATCGAAGGTGGTCGTACCACTACATTCGTCATTTATATTTTTCGTCACGCAGTATGTCCGACCTGGAAGTAAGTTTTCATCAGGTTGAATCACACTTTAACATCAGTCGCATGTTGATTATCTGATTTAATCAATATTTACACAGTTCGTGCTTTTCTAACTTTTCGTTTTATTGTGAGATGATGCTCGCATTATGAATCTGATGCATCGAAAGAACAAAAAAAAACAAACGTGATTGTTTATGACATTGATAATGTATTCAATGTAAACATTATACCTTATCGAGTTCGTCATAACTTCGATGAAACAAACCAAGAGCTCTATACTTTTATGCAGTTGTTGGGATGTTCGATGTTACGTAAATATTAACCATGTTCAATAACCTCTGCTAGTAGTCAAGTGCTTTGTACAATTTTATCCCATCAAGCGCTCCCAAAAAGTAGTTTCGTAGCTGCTATTCTAATTGCACCATAATTGCTGTCAGCTTATGTAAATTATTGGCTTTCTATTCGTTGCTTCTTATCATAAAAGCTATATCTCGTGCATCAACTCCGGTTTGTAGTAGCACGCAAACAATAAGCGCAAGCACTACAGTTGACAGCGATTTTTTTAGAAAGTATGCTTCCTCTAAAGCGTTGCGTAGCATGAAATTTCTTTCGCGTAGATGGCCAAGCGCAGTAATGTCCAGTAAGGCAGTTAAAACTCTCTTGTAATTACTTTAGTTGCTTTGTGCTCCATCGACAATTTGGCTGCTTATTTTGTCCAATGGTGGAAAATTGTGCTCCTTCGTAATGTGTGCAGCTTTAATGCTTTCCGTTGCAATCAATCATTCTGCAATCTTTAAAAGAAAGCTTACCTTAAGCTAACTGTAAGAATGGTTATTAATCGAGATAGATCTGATCCCAGGACTTCCTCCAACACCAGCGAAGGAAGTGATGATGATGAAGAAATTCTTGGGTCTGATGATGATGAGCAGGAAGATCCTCGGGACTATTGCAAAGGTAACCAAACACTATTCAAGCGGAATCGAGAATAAAATGAACTTTCATAATGGCAAAACTTGTGCTTGTAAATGGGGGAATATATGATAAGTAACAGTTTTAACGACGGGAAAATCATTCTCTGTTCTGACTTGTAGGGGGTTATCATCCAGTAAAGATTGGGGATCTTTTCTACAACCGTTACCACGTCGTTCGGAAGTTAGGATGGGGCCACTTTTCTACAGTTTGGCTATGTTGGGATCTTACGTAAGTAGAAGTAGAGTGACGTTGTTGTGTATTTGTGGATAGAATCATTTTTAGAAGTAGTATTTGACTGACTACTGGTGGGGCTGGGAATCGTCAGCACTCTGCGGTAGTAACAAAGCATGCTTTTCATAATCGTGAGAGAAAAGCATGAATAAATGAACAGAGGGTGCAGTAATGTTTCATGAAGTGAAAAGGCTTGCTCGTTATGGCAGGGAGCAGTAGTAAAACTTGGTATTACTCAACTTTTCCTATTAAATTTTAGGGGGCGTAGATACGTAGCTTTGAAAGTGGTCAAAAGTGCACCCCATTATACCGATACTGCCTTAGACGAAATTAAACTACTAAAATGCGTAAGACAAACACTTTCTTATGACTATTGGATTTTAATAATTTAGGGCTTTTGGTGTTTAGTTTTTCTCGGGCTACTATTATAGGCATTGTACTGTTTAAGAAAGAATGTTGTATTTGTTATAACTTGTATTGTTAGTGGTACTATTGGAAGTATTGATTGATGTATGCACCTGTGCTTACAGACATTAGAAGCTCTTGATTATTTACATACAAAGTGTAAAATAATTCATACTGACATCAAGCCAGAGAATATCCTATTGTGCGTGGACGACCAGCACGTTAAACAGTTAGCCAATGAAGCCACCAACTGGCAGAAGTTGGGTGTGAAACTTCCAGGATCTGCAGGTACTTTGATCTCTAAGCTTAACTAACAGTGTATTCGATTTCAGTGACTATTATGTTTCCCGTGTTGTTTTATCGTTTTCGGTAGTGAGTACGGCGCCAAAGGAGTTCCAAGGCGGAGCCAATAGTAAAATGTCAAAAAATAAAAAGAAAAAAATGAAAAAGAAGGCGAAGAAGCAAGCTCAGTTGTTAGAGCAACAACTGCAGCAACTTCAAGAGGTTGAAGAACATGAAACGCCTGATCAAGACGGGGGCGACGAAAACGCAGGAACAAATCAAGACTCAATGGACTCCGGTGCTGGTAAGACTTCAGCTTTTCAGTGTTTTATTTTCGTCAAAAGTTGTTCAGTGGTTATGATTGCAGTACTAATTGCATTAAATGTTTTTTTCTTTTCTTACTTCTTACAGGAAAAGGCTCACAAAGAAGTGTAAAGCATGAAGATGGAGAAATCGACTCTGATGATTCTGACGGTGGTGTTGGCGAACAATCTGACAGTAATGAGACATCAAATAAAGTTGGAGATGTTATGTCCATTCCGAAGAAACATTCTAACGGTACGTCTTTGTGTGAACATGTTGCCATTGAAGCGAATCTGTGTAACTTTTACCCTATTAAATGTATATTTACTGTCATTGTAGTGGAGAATAGGAAAAGCTTTTCGGAACTGGCGGAGGCCAACGTTGTATCAGGAGGAGCTCATATGAATGGGCATGAAACTCAAATGCATCAGTCAAAGAGTACAGGGGAGCGTGAACTGGTAGACTTAGCTGGCGACGGGCATGGTAAGGAACATAACGACATAATCTATAATTTGTTGTTGCAATAATAAATCGAATCTTGTTCATTGCATACGCTCCCTACTTTACCAACAGCATCAACCTCGTCTTCAATGAGGCGTACAACGTCATGCCCTGATCAGAAAGTCGCTGGACGACCGGATCCTGTCAAAGAAGTTTGTGATATTAATATTAAGATTGCCGATCTCGGCAATGCTTGTTGGGTGGTAAGTACTTTAATTCAACATGCATAAACTGATGGTGCATTTTCGAATTTTCCAATTACTTTGTTATGTGATAAATTAATAGGATCACCATTTCACGGAAGATATTCAAACTCGTCAGTACCGCTGTCTAGAGGTGTTGCTGGGCGCTGGTTATGGTCCCCCTGCCGACATTTGGAGTACAGCTTGTATGGTAAGTCCCTTCGAGCAGAATATTAAATGTGATTTCCTCTTCTCTGTATTGCTATAGTTTTAGATTGTATCCATCTAACATGAATTTTCTATTCAACAGGCTTTTGAACTCGCAACTGGCGACTACCTCTTTGAACCCCATACTGGTGACGACTATTCTCGAGACGAAGATCATATAGCGCACATTATTGAGCTTTTAGGTCCTATACCTCGTCATATTGCATTTTCAGGAAAATATTCAAGGGATTTCTTTAATCGTAAAGGTACGAATTCATTTTATTTTCTACCTCAGCTGAAGTGACATCAATCAAACTGTGTTGTTGTGAAACATAATTTTTTATTTTATTTCTGCAGGTGAGCTGCGGCACATAACAAAACTTAAGCCTTGGGGCCTGTTTGACGTGCTTTATGAGAAATATGAATGGTCTGAAGAAGATGCCCGAGAATTTGCCGATTTTCTTACTCCTATGCTTCACTTTGATCCAACAAAAAGAGCCCCGGCTTCAGAGTGCTTAAAGCACACCTGGTTAAACTCGTAACTTTTAATTAGTAATGACCGTCCAGAGCAAAAAGTTAAAATCGAAGAAGCAGATCAGAAAAACTATATTCTCCTCCTCACAAAATTCGCTAAAAATGCATCATTTTTACATTTCAGTTAAAAACAATAATACTTGATACTATTGTTACAGAAAGTAATTATCCTTGTTCAGGATCTAGATTACACAAACAAACTAATATACACATACCTACACAGACACACACTGGGAACATCGTTGCTCTGAAAATTGCATAATCATTTGTTCTGTTTACAGTAACAATAATGTGTTGTGTTACACTCGATATGACACGATGATGTTGTTTACCTCACTTCTTAATTGTCGTATTTCAATTACCTTAATACCTACCTAAATACATACTTCTATTATGTCTATTTAGACAGTTAGGTAATACAGAGAAGACTTAAACAGTAATTGTAATAAAACGTAAATCTAGCTATCCACCCATATGTTAGAATATATTTAAAAATGTGTAATTTTATGTGTAATACTTTTTAGTATTTATATACCTAATCGTAATACCGATCAAGTAAAGAATATGTTACTCTTAATCTAAATAATACTGCAATCTTAATAAGATGATCATCATACTTTTGTATTGTTTTAAGTAAGAATATAATATTAATTTATAACCACACCGCAGCTGACATCCTTTTTTCTTTTCAAAGTAGCTCTAAACTGTTTGACCTTGAGAAACACAAGTGCATAAAAGAAAAATAAAACAGAAACTAAGATGGTTATATAATATACGGAGAAACACGTGAGAAAATACCGTATCTGTACTGTATATAATACTATGACAAGTAATATATACTACAAGCCGAAGCACCGTAATCTGGTTTTTCAAAGAAAATTCCGAAATAGATTTTTATAGACAAGTCATCATTACGAAAACGCTGTATAACAAGAAAATTTTTATAAAGAACGAAACTACGTAGAGAATACGTGCAGAAAATGAAAGACATCAGCAAATATGTATTCATTATTTTTAGCAAAACAAAAAGAAATTGGTTAGTAAAGTTTGACTATCATACTTCTCTAGAAGGAGACATGACACTGCTCCTTCTGTAAATCGATGTTTTTCATGGAAAAGGAACATGACACACTTGAGATGATATTTTTATAATACACCTGAATTAAAAGCACGGACTGGGACAGAGAGTCGAAATTAATTAATTGAAAAATGCGGAGGATAAAAAAAGTAAAAAAAAATTGAAAGCAAAAATCTTAAAAGGGATTGGTTGGTCGGCAATTATTGTAATTGTGTTAACGTGCCTCCTGTAAATCTATGACCTATCTGTTGCTGTAGTAGTTGCTAAGTCGCGGAAACATTTACAACTTCTCTTGCATGCATTAAAAACGCAATTTAAAAACTTTACATTCGTCACTGTCCAAATCTCAATTTCTCTCTGTGCGGTGGTGTCCGACTTACTTTTTTGTGAAGGGAATCTCCTTGCAGAAAGTTGTGGAGAGGAAGAGAGGCGACGACTCAAGTAAATCAGTAAAACATGACAATGCACTTATGCTCACTGTATCTGTATAGGTCGAAAATTAATATGGAAAAAGTGTTTCTTCTTCTTCGGTTACCTTATTTATAAATTACAACGATGAGTTCGATGTCGTGTCGTTCCCTCAATAAAAGTAATTGATGATTTATACGTAGTCTTTCTACTATATCGGATATAGTTTAAGTTGTACTCAATCTTAATGGAAAAAAGTGTACGAGAGAACTTGTATAGCTTGCTACTTCCGAGTCGCATTAAGATCGTATATGATTTACCGAATTATAATGCTACTACTATATGCAAAGCCAGTTCAGTACTACGAAAATTTGTATCATTACAATTAATCCTCCCTACATCGACCCTACCCCCAAAATAGGCAGACACAGACAGGTAAGGTCTTCCACGATGAAGAAACTCGAAAGATACAGTTTATGACAAATACGACGATGAAACGATTATGATTATGATTACACTTACAATGATGGGATTTTGAATATACATGCTTACGATACATAACATAACTATTAAAATACCTCCGTTTCGTCGTCGTTGCCGTGGGCTTCAAGTAATATTATTTTTTAAAAACAGAAAGAGAGAGAGAGATAGAGAAAGAGAGAGAGCATTGAAGAAAAACCGGAATTTATTAATCATTTAATATTTATATATGCATACCAACATAATTATATCTAGGTAACATTAAATAAATAATAAGAAGTATATATATAAATAATCGTATATAAACATTTTATTATTATTTACACTAGTACGCGCAGTCTCTAAGTAGATTATAACGTGCAAAGAAACAGAGAGAACAAAGTCATTACTTTTACTATTAAACCAGAAAAAATTAAAAAAATGCTTTTACTACCGAGTTCCGTTCCAAAATTATACTTGGAATTTAACGAGGAAAATCCAATAAATACAACTTTTACGTTATCAAATCCTATCTAGCCATATAAAACAAAGACGACTATCTAAACGTAATAAGTACATTATTGATTATATAATAAATACACAAATAGTTTCTTAAACAGCCAGCAGCAGCAGTGCGTGTAATAATACCTAGAGCAAAAGGTATTTATGTATGGTTTTTTAGGGAAAAAAGCCACAAGTTAGCTTAACAAAGTGTAAGATGATTTTAAAACATTCTCGAATAAATACACACAACACTCTCATATTATATAGACATATACATGTACATGCATCCATGTGTAAAACAGAAGATTTAAGAAAAATATATAAAGGTTTCATTAAAACTGTGTCGCATCAACCAACCCTAACAATATCATTACTATATTGTTATCTTTACTAAAATGTTCTAGTAATATACAGAAATTATCTTGACAAAATAACCACAAACGGTATATAATAACCATCATTATGCAATCAAGTAAACATGAAAAAAAAGAAACAGTGAGGTTTTACTACATACAACATGTATAATTTTGCAAAAGTTATGATAAATTGCAAACTGACACCACTGTGTGTATTTATTTGTCATGTAATTAATAAACCATAATAAAAAAATCGTAATCTTGGACAAGTTAACAATGATGATCACTGTGGAGTTTACGATTTATTGTCAGTTGATGCTGTTGATCGAGTTGTTATTATTCTTTTACTTTATAAGTCAGTGTCTACATTTAAAACGTTTACTGTAACAACAACTCTGCTTTATACTTAATCATCTTTCTTTTTTTCTTGTCGTACGTAGTAGTAGTAGAGAGAGAGTGATACAATTGCTATACTTCTTCCACTAAACACACTGAACAAACATTAGAGAAATTCTTAACGGTATATTGTTATTTTTTATGCAATGTGACTAATTTTTTTCATGAGAATAGTTTGGTGCGTTTAGTAAAACGGTATATGATTAATTTAATTTACTGTTATATAAAGTATTTTGGTTTTGATAAGAATTATGTTGCTACTGTAAGTCGAGGATACAACTTATATCTGGTCAAACGAAAACCCCGTGTACTTTTTAATACTTGCGTGTAAGATAGGATTTGAGTATAACAAAAAAAACTTTTGTAATCATGTTATGAATGATGGTGAAAATGAAATCAAAATTAAACGCGTGTTGCCTAGATTGTAAAATGAGTTTCGTTTGAACGTTCCTGAGGATAGAAAAAAACGCGATTATGGTTGTTTAGTATTTAGATAAGCTTACCTGAAAACACATACATACATACATACACACACAGGAGGAACCAAAATGAACTAAAACAAAATATTGCAAAGTCAATAGAAAGTAACTCTTCTTTTTTTTTATAAAAAAATGTATTTGTGTGGGAAAATCTAAAAATCTCAGGTACAAGATCTTTGGAAAAGTGAAAGGAAAAAAACAGAATATATGGGGCTCTTATCTTTATACATTGTGGGTTGTTGCTATGCAAAAAAATATGATTGGTGATGATGATGACGGCGTATGAATTAAAAAATATTCTGTACTGTTGTGAGTTGTCCATTTTAATGACTACTTTTTGTTGAATTTTAATAACCAATAATCATGATGATCATATTTAATAATAATAAACTAAATATATAGTATTTTGGTTGGCTTAACCAATTTTGACTGAGGAGAAAAAATATTTCTGAGTTGATTATTTATTCTTCATTAATTTCCTGGTCAACAGTAAATTGCGCGCGGTGCTAATTAAAGGTGGGCGTCAGTGCCTAAAAGTATATGTCTAGTGCTGGAGACGTAATCAGCCAATTATATCTTTTGTCGTATTTTTGATGGCTACTAGTTTTTTGACAAAAATGTTGCCATGTGTGCAGTGACAATAATTTTACTAGCATAACAACTGCACTAATTTTTTTATCACAACATTTGTATCAGCATTAAAGACTATGAGTTTGTCAAACAAAATTATTCGTGAAAGCAAAGTTTTATACGTATAGAAGCAGCTTGAAGGTTTAAAATCGGTACCAGTACAGGGCATACTTCATGTAGTCAGGTTCTTGGTTCTCTCCGTTACCGCCGTATCCATAATCTTCATCGACGACAGTGTTCAAAACTTCATCAGAATCCTTCATTGTTTCATCATCGTTGTCGTCCTCGTCCACTTGTTCTTCATTACAGGTCTCCTCTGACGTGAGATGTTCCGTATCGCCGGTATCAAGACAGTCTTTCTCAATAGAAACATCCGCCGGAGGAAAACCTTTGGATGCGTCAATCCTTTCGTTGTTGTTCATACTCTTATTTAGCTTAACACTTTCAACTTTAGAAGAAATCTCTTTAATCAGTTCATTGGCGCGTACAGACTCCAGGGACTTGGATGTCGGAATTATGTTTTCCGTTGGTGACATTTTCTTGCTTTCCAATTCTTCATTTCGGTCCTCCAAATCCCGCAAAACTTCCCCACTAAAGACTTTATCCCCTGCAGAACAAAGAAAACAATAAATATTGAATTAATATTGAATACGGGATCAGGTCAAAACCTACTGACGTTTTTTTGGCATACATATTATCACTTACAATCGGAGTGTGTCATTGTCTCTTTTTTGAAGACCCTTATCATATTTCCATCGAATGATGTTGCCTTCACCAGACAATGGGCTCGAGCAACGCTGTAAGTTTATACGGCATAACGTACGTTAAATCAACAGTCAAAAAGTAGAGTAATGCATGTCTAAAAGTTTCAAAACTACAAATTCTACTCAGACTTAGCGTCATCATAGATAAGAAAACGACTTACGCTTTCCCCCGTCGGGCTAGCCCCACCGCTTGAACAGTGGCGACACAAAGACCCCGTTTCCTCATGTACATCATATCAGTCAACACTCCAAACTCCGCCAGCCAAACCGCCAGTTCAAAGAGCTTCTCCTCCTCCATAAATGTTGGCAACCCAACAATCACATAGCGATCATTCTCCAACGGCATCGCCCTCCGCAAGACTCTCGCCCATTTACAGTTCACCTTTTCCTGATGTCCAGCACTAGCTAAGTGCTTTAAATACACGTGATACTTCACAGGTGTAAACCCCTTCTTGCCTTTCTCTTCCGTCCCCGGGTTACACGATAGACAGTAGAAAATCATATTTCTGTCGACAAACAAAATACCAGCAAATGAGAAAAAATCCTCTTAAAGTAAACTTTCTTTTAACAACATGTCAATAATATGCTTCTTGTTCAACTCCAACCCAAAAATAAACAAATAAATTACTGAACCATTCACCTTTCTACTTTTGGCTTGCAACTTTTCACCACAGCAGTAGTTGATGTACACCCTTGACTGCTATAATTATATACCTACGTATTCTCCAACTTAGCTAGGTAAAATGTCAAAAGTTCAACTCCCGTCTACCTACCACAACTACACTCAACTTCGTAGAATATTCCAAAGAAATTTCAACTACTTCTCGTCCTTACAACTACCATACCATCGTCAGCTATTTACTTAATTATTCTGTTCTTGCAACGGCAAAACGTCAAATTCTACCAATTGTAATTAGTATAATTGCCTTTAAATTATGACACTACACTACCCCTCATTCTATTGCGTTGTTAAGTGAACAGGGAGAAATTCCGCATTTCACTTCCCACTTTCCCTAAGTCTGCCTGCAAACTGCCAACTGCCCCTTCCAGCAACAGCACAGATGCCAATATTGCATGCACACACGCACACCAACGGCACACAGGTGAGTATCTGTATATAAAGTTGCCATTGACGGTTCGTATTAGCAACTAGCAAGGTACATGTACATATAATGTGTGTGGAGTATGTGGAGTAAAAATATAATATATGTCGTTTATGCATTACTTTTACTGCTTTCACTGTCTCCCAAGTACTTCCACAAACCCTCCGCCACCGCCACCACACACACGACAAACAAGTAGTATGCTAAAAATTTCATTTGAGAAAGCTGGCCGTTCCTCGCTGATCCGACCATGTTAGAAGGGGACAAGCTTACTATTCCTTCTTTCTCTGTGAGTTTGCCTTACTTCTGTGTTACAATGGAACAAGACAGGGGAATGTTTTATGAATCATCATCATGTATGCTAGCAGAGAGTCACTGTCAATACCTATAGACCATAGAAACTTGGCTGTTTGTCACGCCATTAGGAATGTTTTGCAGGGAAAGCACAAACAAGTAAACAAATGCGGAGTGACATAGGCAAATACTAAAGAATTGATGGAACTTTGGATGAATTTTGGAATTTACTCAAAGTTGAAGAAGGCGGAAATATGAAAAATATTTGGTGTAGATTTTCATGAAAAAATTAACTACCGTATAATTTATGGTGGATGTTTGTATACTTACCAAACAATAAGTTTATGACTAGTAGAGGTGAGCCCGAACCATGCTGTTTCATAAAATCGACGAATTTTATAATGCATAAAGGTGATAATGCGGACAACACACCAATTGCCCATCCTCCAAAACCATGCCACTTCATTAATAATCCCGATATGGCTGTATTATAAGTGTTCCAATTATGAAGTTACTTCATTATATGACATGAGATGTCACTAGGAAACAAACAATTTCACATTATTTACTCTGGCATGGAAATGGAAGTAAATATTTAAGGAACACAACGTATTGAGAGTTACTTGGAAGAGGAAAGACGAACCGCTTCTGTCATGTAAACTCTCTTAATATATATTATAAATCATACAATACGACATTTATTGTTAGTTGTTGGCACAAGATATATTTTTTAAATGAAGACAATCATAGTGAAAAATAAATTAGGGGGATAGGCCTCATTCCATTACAACAACACATGTCAAATTTAGACACACACACAAGTAAGTCGCTAAATTTTAAATGACGATAAAAGCGTGACGGTAAGCGATAAGTAAACATATAGCTGGTTTTAAAATTGCTTCAGGGTTTAATTGAGCGATCCTAGTTACCAACCTCAGTAAGCACATGTACATATTTTGTATTTTAATTTAACACACATCAACTGCTTGTGTGAAACGCTGAGTTTATATACTAATTTGCCAACAATACACGCGTGCGTTCTTGTCAGTTTCGCAGGTACAAGTTTATATACCTTGGTAAAATTGATAGAAGAAGTACAAAAAAACAAATTCTCTCTCATACATTCATTTATTTTTGTCCGTGCTATAGGGAGACGACAAAAAATGAATGGTCGGTTAATTAATTAATTAATTAACGAAAATAATTAAGTTTCATTTTTCGTTTGCACTAACTGGGCACGGCAAAACTTAAACCTATTAAATAATATAATATAAATGTTACAAAGGGAGCTTTGATGATCTGTTAATTCTATTGGTACATTTTCATTTTGATCCATACTACACAAGTAATATTACTACGCAACGTGTTAGGCGTTATTCTATTTTTGTCCAACTATACTAATCGTTCCTAGCAAACTTTACATTTTGAACATTTTACTAGCAAAAATTTAATATTTGTTTAACTACTGAAAAGACCAAAATTTGAACAAAAAAACTGATTCGTGTTACATTTGTAGTATTTTAAGTATTGCCATTATTATCGGTATAAATACTAATACGTAATATCATTTGGTACTATGGCATTTCACCGACGCTTCCTGCACGGAGTACAACTGCACAACTCATAACCGTTTTTTGTCCTACGTTTCGGATAGCTTTATAACTCCAGAAGTCGAAGCAAGATGTCACCATGATGTGCATTTACGCTTGCTGTATTACTTTACTACAAGAGAATAAAAGGCACAAGAGCATCATTGTTCATTTTTAGAGTATGGTTTCTGTTGATAGTTGCACTTATAAGTTGACAATTCCTTTTTATATGCAGTGGAGATTAAATTGATTCCATAATTATTTTTCCATGATTGCCGTGTGTGAAGTTAGTATTGTAACTTGGTGAGTACAGAATTTCGTGCTGAAGAAACTACACTTGAAACGTGCTGTGCTACCATAATTGATGCAAACAAACATTATAATTATGTGAATGCAAATTGTGAATTTTATTTCTCAAACATTTTTCTGGCTAGTGGTCTAAATACAATTAATAAACCGTTGTAAACGCCGTAGACAGATACACTGTAGTTTTTTTTCAACTTCTGACCCCTGGAGGTCACCCTGATCAACCAATCGCTGTCAGACTTCATAAAACTCCATTGTGGTATATACAGT
>JAHZNE010002309.1:0-24144 GCA_027744055.1 Callyntrura sp. NNG-2020
TATATATAAATCGGGTTATATAAAATACATTTATGTGATGCAGTTACATTAAAATAATAAATATATATAAATATATATAAATATATATCTATATATATGTACGTTATAGTAAAATGAATGTTATCTTTTTCTATTTAAACTGTCAACAAAGAAGTACATTTAAAAGGAAACATACATAATTATATATATATATATATATATTATATTAGTACCATAGTGTACTACGGAAGAAATGTAACTAGGAATGTTTTCAAAAAACCTATCTTTTGTGAAGTATTGTTTAAAAATCTTGTAACAATCCTTGTACTACTACTTCTACTCTACTACACTGATGATCATAATCAATATAATATACATCAATATACATACATCATCATCATCACTATTTCTGAAATATACTGTGTTTATAAGTCTTTTAAGACAATTCACCGTTGACTAAAATATTGTTAAATGCGTAATACGAATAATAATGATACTACATTAATAATGATAATAATGCCGATAATCATGAGGTAATTCGTGTAAGCATTATTATTATACATTAAATACTGTGTTATGTATGTCTGTAGTTGTACGTGTTTCACTATCGAATAGCAGACAATCGCACAACAAATTGTTATCACGCTGTGTGCTAGCTTTAAAGGATTTGTGAAGAGAGAAAGTTGTTTCACTATACGGTTATTATTATTATTATTAATTATTATTATTATTATTATTACTATTACTACTACTACTATTACTACTGTAATTGGAGGTGGGCTATGTGTTATTATTATTACAACGTGAGTGGTACGTAAATTATTACGTCGTGTGTAGATTACATTGTAAGATAACTGTGTATTTTGACAGTTTTACGGAGTAGATTTGTAAGGTCGTTATTGTTAGTTATCGTGGTTATTGTTACATAAATACGAGTATATTTGCTGTTAACCTAAATGTTACTATGATATATCACTTCATGCATTTTGTCGACAGGTGTGAACTATCGTGTATATAAACTGCTATAAGTAAGTATATCAATGTAAATGTATAAAAATACAACTTGTAAGTTTTCAAGCTTACACCAATCATAAAGACACAACCCCTTACTATTACTATTACTTATATTATGTATTACTATTATGATTAATAATTGAATTGAATAAGTGTTTAGTCATTTATTACAGTGATTACTACTTTTAAACATGTACAGGTAGGCTACAAATCAATTATATACAAAATATTATATAAGATACCATCAAAATGAACGTTCCAATACAATTATGTAATTAGGATGGATAAAACATTATGTGAACAAAAAATCTACTATTCTCTGAACGTTTATCTGCAGCAGATTTAGCTGTTAAAATAATTATGTATCCTACATATTGAATATGACAATGAAGGGAGATATTTCTTAAAAAAATATTTCAATTTCATGAGAGTTAATGATAGAGTTATATGGAAAAGAACAGAAAAAATAATTATTTAATTGTTAGTAGACTTTGTAAATAAGATTTACTGTGATTTGCCAGAAAGTTATAATACAAAAATGAATTTCAAAACCTTGAAAACCTGTGTTTAAATCGTCTGTCTAGCATTTTATTTGTGCATGGGCATTCTTCACAATTTAATGTTCGTTTCGTGTAAAAATCCATTTCGGTTTGGCATATATCATATTCATTCACTTTTGAACTTTTCACGCACCTTTTCCTGTTTCAAATGCTAATGATGCATAATTTGAAAAAAGAATGATCATACACAAAAATATGCAAGTTTCAACATTTTATTCAGTCAAAATTAAACATTCTCTTATTTTTTTTATTGAGCACAGCTCTTCTATTCTCTAATAAATATTTCCTTTAAAACAATTGTCGGAATCACTGTTACAACTTTTAGTTTCCATTCGTATGCTTCTAAGTTCATACACGTCATATCTTTTCTTTAACTGAAGAATACATTATAATAAATAATATTTAGGATTATGTGATATGTTGATGGTAGATGTAATGATATATTCGTGTGTTCTCATTATGATACACGGTATAGGTAATAATAGTACGATCGTCAGAACGAGGGAGAGTTATTGGTCCGGGAGTCGGTAACAAACTAGTTCAAACCACTAGATTTTTTCTCTCTGAAAGTTTTTTCCAAAAGAAACACGAATTAGTCAACTTTTTAAGCACCACTTCAACAAAGTTAGCAAGGGATAAGTTTTGTTGGCAAAAATGTGTTGTCTGTGAACACTATTAATTATTGGTGGTGTCGCATATAAATGACCTTTTTAAGCTACAAAATATATGTTGTGGTAGCAGGTGAAGGGAAGTTCAAAGTTTACTAAAAACGCTAAAATACTTTAAACGTTTCATGTTTAGCATACCTTTGTTACTAGGTGATAGAATGTGCTGACTACGGGTCCGTGATGTTGGCATACTAGAACTTTTTTGTGTAATTATCATCGTTCATGCAAGTACATTTTAATATAGAGAGAATCATCCATCCAAACCAAGAAAGTGAGCAGGTGATATTATATAGAAAGAAAAAGTAAAACATGCCGATTACTTGGTAGTTAAATTTAAGAAGAATATTTTTAAAATATTCAAATCTCAAGATTCTACACGTTTACAACTAAATAAACGACTACAATTAAACTCGAGTGAAAATACATGCGTGTAATGCGCTTTAAAATCTAAACTAATTCACGGTGCATTTGCAGAATATTCTTTCAAGCATTTCGTAAGAACTATATAGATAAGTAGCAACAAAGTATACAGATATTAGCAAAACTAATCATGAATGTGATGCACAATGGTTTATTAAGACATATTCCCAACTCGGTGAATGCATTATTTTATTTTGTACAATTGGTGCTTTATTTTCGTGGTCAATTTAAATCTGATTATTTCATTTCGTGTCTATAACTATCAACGTTACTGTGAATTTCCCATCTTAAGGTGTTTTTAAGATAGCAAACATTTTTATGCTGATCCATACGCCGATGAGGTGATCAGAAATGAAAAAGATTTAACGAAGGCAACTTTTAATTCAAATCAACTCATTAGTTAATTCACCGTTGCTTTCTTCCTCCAAAAATATACCTGGGAATTTTAGACGTTTCAGAAAGATGCATAAATTTATACGACGTTCATTTCCGACTGTCCTTGGTGTCAAGGATGATCAAGAAGGTCAAGTTATAGAAAATACATTTAGCGTTTGCTGCGTTTTGTGAATAGTGAGATTAGCATAAAATAGCCGATAAAATGAAATAATTGTATGAGTTTTTACTACATACTTAGGTACTACACGCTTTCCTTGTACGGTGGGTAAGGAGTCGGTGGAACCAGCAGATTTTAAGGAGCCACCAGAACTATCTCTAGAACCAACTTTATCCCAACTATTATTACGTTTATGGTTCTTGTAAGATTCAGAAATGTTGCCCCGGCCACTGTATGACAGTACAGAAAAATAACAAAGCAATAATTTAAGTTAGATTAATAGTTGTACTGATCCACAGGTAAGTCTTAAAATAATTCACAATAAAACTTGCCTTTTCCCAATTCTTCTTTTTTCAAGCTCTTTGCTTATAGAATCTGGTATTTGTTGTCCCGAGTTTGGAGAATCAGCCTTGTCCTTTTTGACAGCGATAGAGAAAATCATAAACAAATTGACAATATATTTCTATTTTTTATATATGCTTCTGTTAAATACATAGTGCGGTAATATATAAATTTCATACGTGTGCCCAGCTTTCATCATCCGCCCTTCGTCCAGAAACGGCAATGTCATCATCAGAATGCGACTTGTTAAGTTTATCTGCAGAGTAAGACAGTCGTACTGGGGCAATAGGAGATCGACAGCAAACATTGTTCACATCCTCCAACTTTCTGAGGAGTCGCTCGTTTTCTCTGCAAACGAGCTCTTGATCACGTATTAGGAGATCCCGAACCGCAATTAGTTCCCAGTTCTCCTGTCTAAGTGCGGCATTCTCAGAAAGGAATTTCATCACCGTCTCTACCAGCTGTGTAGGCTCCATTTGCTCCAATTTCTCCTTGTCCAATCCCTCCGCCAGCATTTCAGTTCCGTTTGCGGATATAACCACCGGATTCTTCTGCCAAGCTTCCACATCTCCGGTTGCCGGTCTTCCCACTTGAATAAACTCTCGTAACTGCATGTTCTCTTCACGGAGCGCTGTCACTTCTCGTTTCAAACTCACAATCAATGCCTCTCGAGGATCCTAAGCGACAAATAAATATACCAAATCAAATAAAGTTCACCACAATGCACTGCAGACGTCTTCCTCCCTTTTTCCACCTACCATCACTACAACAGGCTTTGTTTTTATCCGTTTTGCCCGAGCCGCATATCGTAACGTGTTCAAAGTTTCGCTCATGTTCGACTTCGCTGGGGAAATGCATGCAATCTACAAAAAGACACGGAAGGACAAAATAGATCAAATAAATCCACTGTTCCGATCATCAGTCAATCGGATACTAAGCCATTCTACTAATTTACAACAACCAGACAATTTTCCCAACGAGCTAATTCATTTCATTAAACATAAAGCAATTAGATGAGGAAATTTTCTGTCTCTGCGCTCATGCTACAAAATGTGTGTGTGTGTGTTCATTAATGACCTGTGTGGGCGCAACAATAGAAATCATAATTAGGCAATATTCAATATTTGCCATTTCCGATGATGAGCAATCGTTAATCCAGCGGCATTAATGTTGCGTTCACAAACAAAGTTCCTGTAATGCCATACAATTACGCAATTGTGAAAAAAATGTAATTTTATCGGAGCAACAACCTTTTGTTCAGACGTTATGTGGACGGTCAATATGGTATGACTTCGACTGGAATATTCATTCATGTTGTGTCTTCCAACGGCCCGATTTCTCATTCCTATATGAACATAACAAGTTACATTTACTGATTAATAACAACTTGGCAGCGCGTGAAAGTTCCTTTGTTCGATTTTGAGTCATGTACAATCCCACCCCTGCCTGCAAGTTGTCCATGTCAAAATGCTTATCATGACTGCATTTTCATCATGATAAATACATATAATATATGTTAAAGTCAATAGTAAATGAATTACAGGGTAAATATCTCCAGAAGTTGACATAAGCTTTTCGTCAGTATTTAATACACGTAACACCTACATGTAACGACTGTGTGCAGAGAACATTAATAATTAATAAAGTCTACCTTCTTCAAGTACGGCCAATAGATCATCAAACTCTTCGCACTCCACCATGAATAAATTCTCCACAAAGAACCCCCGTGACTTTTTCGACCATCTCACAGCCAACGGTTTTCTCGATGTATTCAGAAGGTCAATAACCTAAAAATGTACAAAAAGATATGTTGCGAGTACACAGTTGGTAGAACATATATATGAGTGTGTGTGAGAGAGAGGTAGGAGCAGAAATCGTTAAAAATTCTAACATTTCAAGTGTCTGGAAATTGGTTCATCATTGTTATTATTTGAAAGGCACTTTAGGAAAAGGGGGAACAGAATTAAGACAAACATTGAACGCACTCGACCCATTTTGATAAAGCAGCTCTCGTTTGCAACAACTCATTAAATAGCAATGAAGGAAGCCTTCATAAGAAAGCTTAGCGTTGTCGCTTCATTCCAGGAAAACATTTCCTGGAAAATCGAACAACGTCAAATTCTCTTTCCCCGGATGGACGTAATGAATGATGGACAATAGTATCCTCAAAGTTACAAGGAAAACAAAGTATTACGTACTGGCGATTCCTGTAAAAACAAAGCCGACGGAAAATGTAACGTGCATTAGTTGTTTTTGTTTTCTTTAGTAGGTAGCGTCCCTGGTACATCGCACGTCGGCACATATTCGAGGTTTCGCATTTTAGTCTGCGAGGTCTACCGGTTGTACCAGCCTCTCCTCTGGAACCAGGAAGGTTTCATAAAAATCAATTTTATGCATTTGTCTGTCTGGTTGTAAATCCAGGTATTTAATTTGTTAATTTCTACCACCTCCCGGTTCGTCGAGAATTGCCTCATCTCGGGTTCCCCCCCCCTGACAACTAATGCAACCTTATGGGAGTTTCAGTAAGGTAATCAGCGATGTTAGATGAAAATTTGTAAATAAATATGCATGTGTACATATTTTGTATGTACTTCTACCCTACCTAATTGTGCCGTTACATGAATCCAGTTGTGATGTAACTACGTGTCACGTGTGTCATTTTAATATTGTTGACCCAGTGATACTAGTGAGCCGCTTGTTACATATTTGACATAAAACAACATTTACAATACCTATGTACAACATATGACCGATAAACTAAACAAACCTTAATGAAGAGATTATGAAATGAAATTAAATTTGTCGTCGTCTGCCCTCAGAGCTGTTGTGACAATCCATCAATTATATTTATATTTGTTTATATCAATACAAATTGAAAGTTTGTAACAGAAAGTGAACCATAGTTTCTCTAGAGCAAATATAGAGAACTCCTAGATATTTCGCATGGTTCATAGACAAGCATACAACTTTTAATTCAGCCGAAACAAAAAACATGCTAAAGTTTATTGCTCTGAAGGCACATTCAATTAAAACGGTATTTGTAACTAATTAAAATAAAATAAAATTCGCAGTTTTTTTTTAAATCAAGCGGACATAATTTCAGTGTTACGTAACTGATGGAAAATTCTAGAACTGTTAAAACAATTGTAATCTGACAAACACACCCATTATCCTATTCATTGCCGCATAAGACTGACATTGCCCCAAGGTACACACGGTTTAATTTTTCTGACATGCTGGTAGGTTTCCTAACTAAACATAAATACCGTTCCCATACGAACATCCCAAATGAACTTGTTATAACTGCGAGCAAGAATTATCGAAATAGCACAACTACATTATGCAGTAGTTATTAACTACAATATACTGCATTTATCTACATAAAATTGCGAAATGCGTGAAAAATTCAAATTATGACATACTTTTGTGACATACATGACATCATATATGACATCCAAACCCGGTTTATATTTTTACATGATTGCCCTTATTTCTTGCTCGTCGTACGTTAGCCTTCAACCATTTCCATTTTAGTTCAATTTCCAGCATGATATACATGTTATTCCAAGATAGTAATTTTTATCGATTTTTCAAATAGAACCATGGTAATTAATAGTATACAAAATGTATACAATTAAATAAAAACTACCTAAAACTGATAGTTTCTGTCTGTATATTATAATATTACTATCGTTTGTGCAGCAAAAAAAACTTTTCCTCTTCATGAAAATTTTTTGAAAGCAGAATTGAGGCCCTAAATTTACAAAAAAAAATTTTTATAGTCATCCAATCTATATAATTTTTCAAGGTCAAAGTGTTCGAGCAATTGAGAACGCGGATCTAATTGTTCTTGCTATCACCACAACTTTATTACGGTTATAAATATTCCAAAGGACAACCAACAACAATACATTTATGCATCATAATTGCCCCGGGAAACTGAAACATTGAAAAACATACATGCATTTCGATGTACCATTATGTTTGTCGGCTGATTTGATGGGTTTGGGTGGGACCTTGATTGATTTGTATTTTGTACTGCAACTACAACTACAACCACAACCTTAATCCCACACACGACCTGTTCTTGTGAATTCTGGTTGCTATTATTTTTTCATTTTACATTCCATCACGGCATGTCTGTCGTCTCTCGGTCCCGTCGGCGTGTGCATAAGTATTTTCCGGAAAGCACTGCTTTCCTCTTGAAATCCTACTGGCACTTATTTCGCTCTCTCCTTTTCCATCAGCAAATTCCCAGAGGTTTCCACATTTGTGCCCACATTACACTCATTTTCCACATGCAAGGGATTCTCCCTATAAGTTAAGCTTCACCACGTATTTATGAACATGTTGACAAGACGATGACGATATTGTTATGAATTTTTATGAAAAGCCTACTCAAGTGGTTCAGTCAGTGCAGTGCCTAGTAGCTACCTACCGGTCAAGTAAGGTAAACGAACAGAGAGAAAAATAGGCAGCAGATTGCCAAAAAATAATCATCGGCATGCAACTTCTGAGTGTGCTGACGTTGACATGTTGTATTGTATATCGTATCGCCCAACGTACCAAAATTGGTATAGACCTTAGGTCTCCCGTATCTTCTTCGATTTTTATACATGACCTCTTATGACGATGATACATGGTATCCGCGAGGTTTTGGACCTACCCCTTCTAATACCACATACGCGTAATTTACTTACGTTATTGAAGAGAAAAAGAGTGCAACTACACACGTATACATGCTATACTAACAATAGGAAATCGATTCTCTTCTATTATGTATTGAGCAATTTTTCACCAAAAAAGCTTCCACACACTCAAATTGAGTGAGGGAGCGAGAGAGAGAGAGAGAAAGAAAAAATGTCAGGTAACGTCGAAAAACTAAATACGGATGGCTACCTACAGTATAGGAAAACGACAAAAGCTACTGCGATATAACATCATCAACGACTCTCATGCCACCCCACACACTCCACCAAAGTCCAGCTCTTCTGGATCGATGACGGTCTTGTGAAAAAAGCAAAAGTGGCGGTGGGGAAAGGCGTCAAGAAAAAATGTATCTCGTGTTCCTCAGCGCACCCCAAGTGCCACTTTATATAATACGTGATTATACGTGTCACTTGCTGTCTTTATCCGCGCCTCAAAGTTGTTAAGACTAGAGAATCCCAACAATAACAATAGTAGCAATACCAATAATAAAGAACAAAACAACTACATACAAATACAAGCAAAAAAGAGAAAAAGTTACTTTTGGTAAAAAGTTCCACGATTTTACCTCCTATGCAAATCCAATGTAATTCGGTGGTCGGTGTTTAATAAAACACAATATTTATATTTTTATTGCACGCACCAACATACAGGTTTTCTAGAAAGTTTTTTCGGGCCCCTATTGTAATCGCAGCATGTGCGCATTACAAAAGTGGTGTGCTTGTGCGGAACATTCCGGGGATGGAGGATTCATTATTCGTTAGAATGTTTTGTTATTGGAGAAGTTAATATTTATAATAAAAGTGCGCAGTTTGAGTATTCCGGTTATTTAGCACTGCAGCAACAGCATTAGCACACTTCAATCACTAGCGTATCCACAAAACTCATTAAGAGTGCCAACCACTGAGAAAAGTTATTACTGAATTAATGAACTTACAAGGTGAACTATTTAGGAGATAGGAAAATCGAACCTAAACGAAATTTTTTTCTCTTCAAAATATGTATGTAAATAAGCAAGAAGATAAGTTATTATTTAATAGCGTATGGATTTTGCAAAGAAAGCGTGTATTCTTAGTGTATACTCTGACGAAAAAGTTTTGGTAAAAAATGAATTGAATTTGAATAAATAAACCTTTCTGTCAAAGTCAGGAACGCTTAAAAAGGCCGTATCGAAGAGCAAGGACTTAAAATTTGAACTCTTCGACTAAAATTGGTACAGTAATTGCGGTTTCGCATACATCGATCATTGTATTGACTATCACTTCAACATAATACCTTGTCAGAGCGAGGGAGCGAGAGACCTCTTTTCTTCAACCTAGGGGAACAGTACGAAACATGGCACTTTGAGAATTAATTAGAGGCAAGAAGAAATTTATCGTGAGTAGAAGTCACCTAGCGGGCTAATGGGCTGGTCACAATGCTTTCAAAGAACCTGGTTGAGTCGCAGTTTCGTGGATTCCTGGGGGTGCACCAACAAATGTACATAGAGTAGAGTGCAGGAATGATGATTTGAATGACCTTCAGAGTGATACGCTTACATCAAGAATGGAATATAAGACTTTATGGTAAACTAAAAAGGATCAGTCGTTTTTTATTTTTGAATGATATCTATACCCAAATTTTGACAGGCAAGTCTATCGGTAAACCAAGCAGATTTCAACTGCTGTGGATGAATATTTGTGTTTGAATCCCCGGAACGTCATCTTCTACCATCAAACCATGTGATGGTCGAAATAACTACTTGTCATTTGGAGAAAGCATAATTACAAAAAATCGTCGAACGTGCCTAAGAACGTACAAACGACCGGACACGTTTAAATCAAACGATATACCACTGGACAAGCTAGCTGGGTTTAGACAGAGACACTTATTTTCATTAAATTGGATGTTTGGTATTTGGTACTTGGTACGTAAAATACACGTATTGCGTCAAAACCGAGATCCAAAGAGTTGAGTTGTAGCAAACTGGCAATCATAATATTCAGGCATCATTGTTTCGGAAATGAGGGGGTCTCTATTGTTTCAGAAGACTACCAAGTTCCTACTGTGCTCAGTGGTAGTTGTAGTGTCACAGTGAGTGACAATGGAAAAAATGGAGTGAATGTATACGTATAGGTAATTAATTAAGTACATACCTTTTCATTGTATATTTCGAGAAAGGAGGCCTTCAAAACAAAATGGAAGTCATTACGATTTTGGATTTGATCAAAAAGGTACAGAAACGAACGAAAGACCAATCCATGATCAGGTGAAAAGGGATCTGGATTCTTTTCAAACTGTAAAAGAAAAAAAGGAAAACGTAGCAGTTTTTATGCAACATCATTAAAAATTTATACTGTCAACATGGTTAATGCTTAGAGCAAATGGCGGCGTCAACTTTGACAGTGGACACGCATAGAAAATTGTAGTAACCCCTGAATGGACGAGTAACAACGAGAAATTATGTTCATTGAGGCGAATTTTCCAAATGACTTACCAAATGTGGTGGTCCCGTTAGTGTGTGTGTTTTCCCGGATCCAGTCTGTCCATAGCAAAATACAGTGCAGGAAAACCCATCAATTGCCATGTCGATGAGTCTTTTTACTCCTGAATGATTGAGTACATCTTCTTGGCTTGCCTCCGGTTCAAAGACAACGTTATACGTGAAGTTTTTTGGCTTTTCCTTGGGCGTCGTTGGTTCCAACCAGATTTGTCCATTTCCGGGGAAATGTGTAACCTGCTCGTCAACACCTTTTATCTCTTTAGAGTTCAGCGGACGTACTCTAGACATACAAACCCAACGAGAACAAAACTAAAGTAATTTGCTGAAACCTTGACGGTTACGTCCAGAAAACGGAAGTGTTACAAAACAACTCACCTGACGACGACGTTAATGTTCGTGTTATCGGCAGGATCAATTTCATAGTCACTCTCAAATGTATTTAACGACGTGGCACTGCCCAAACTGGATGCCATGTTCCTAAATGGAAAGTCCAATTAAATACCCGACATTAATAAACTTCTCAATATTATATTCACGAACATTTTGCTTGGTATAACACAAAAAAGGTTAAAAGGGGGAAAATTGCAAGTTTTCACAAAAACAAAAGTTGCAACTGTCTACACTTTCTTGCTGATGTCATGATTCTAGCTTTAGTAAGCTTTTGGCAACGGTTCCGTTGCCTGTTCAGGTGTAATTTCTGGCACTGTATTCCCCTTTACAGGGGACTAACTTTTTCAACACATCGTGTCTTTTATTTCAGAAAGGACACAAAAACGAGATTGCTTGTACATTTTCTAAAAATGCTTAAATGTAATAGTAAAGTTAAAAACTAACGCCAAAAACAGGGAGGACCTGGATGTAAACCGGTCCTTGCTTTTCGACCTCCTAGACAACATTTTTCTGGCGGTGTCTGCGTTTTTAGAACAGCTTAAAATACGTTTTTTGAAAACCTACCAAACTGAACAATCACCAGCATTATAACCGAAGTAGGATTCCTCCAGGACCCCGTCTGATTTTGATCCAGTCCGAAAGCATAATGATGAAACACTTGACATTACAGAAAAATGCCTGCACACACATACACACAGTTCGCTTGCAGTTGTGCAAAAACACCACCACCACGTGTGCCCCCATCCCTCATTGTTTATGGACACCCAACATTTTATTTAACAAAAGTACACCAAAATGGCTAAAGGCAGAGCTAAAAAAAGAGTGTGAGAAATATAGAGACAGATGGAGAAGTAGGCAGTCAGATTTATGGACACATTCTGCAGCCCGACGAGGAGTTACATGAAATAAAAATATATGGGCAACTTTGGACTAAATATTTAAACAGTTAGAGACATCTTGATGCAATCTATCCTGTCTGCCCCTGAGTGACTGATATGGGTAAACGAGAAAGAGCAAAGTTAACCGTCCTGTCTAGGGTGGTTAAGTGTGCACATACCTAATCGCCATTTTATTTGACTTTAACGATTGGAACGTTATTGAGCAGAAAGTTTTGTTTTTGCCTACTGGGAGATAACATTTTTCAAAGTCATTAACTGTCCACCTGAGCCATCTGGTTACATCGGTGTCACTTTAGGAGTCATGATCGCGTGAGCTAAGCGCTTCAGCTATTATGCCGCCGACTATATATGGCATTGTGAATGTCAAGGAAATTACTAAAGTAGAATTTGTCAAATGAGGGCATAAATGTTGTCCATTAATTCAAAAGCATTGAAACAAAAAGGCACACATTGATAAAGGTGTATATAGTGCAGATAAATAGTGGAGAAGGGTATTTAGCAAATTGGGCTGGGCTCTGTTGTCCCTTCTCGTAATTTTACTCTTTTACTCCCTCTCTGTCCACTTGTTTTAAACTCTGGACAAATTTTCAACCTTCAGTAACAAAACAAGCAACAAAATTCTTGACACCTTTACTCTTTCAAGGGAATATGGCCCGCTTTTACCACTACGCCTTCCGTACGCGTCGTATTTCTCTTCAATACATTAAGAGTGTCGGTTGGTTGGTTCGGAGAAGGGAACAAGAGTTGCAATGTTTAGCTGCAACTGGTAAAAAATCTTTGCATGCGAAAAGTTAATTATTTCCCATCCCAATACGCCCGACTTTTACAACACTCTAACCGAGCACTTTTAAGCAGAAAGAACCTCTGCAAGCTAGTAGTCACTCTAACATCAAAGGAATGTAACGACAACGTATATATATGTAACCGTCTCCTACTAGAATACCGCGGGTGTGCATGTAACACAGGAAAATAAAAATGTACCTACCTACACACTCGAATTAGATTTTACAAGTTGCTCGTGATCGTCGTACTCTGTACAGTGGGGGTAGTGCATTTAATGATATTATTTCTCTCAACGTTACATAAAATGGACGAATACAACACATATGCAGAGAAGTAAGTAGGCAGCTAGTTATATTTCGTAAGCTACAAGGTGCAATTAGGCATTATAGCGATTCATAACAACAACTTATACTATAAATGGCGGGAGAAGTTATACTAGGAATTTGTCTAATGTGGCCTGACAAAATGTGGGATTAATTAATTAAATGTATTTTGCTAATGGGCTGGTTCACCAGAATGTGCAGTAAGTAGTAGCACCCACGCCCACCGAATTTGAAGGAGAGAACAATTTGTTGCTACCTTGTACCATTTTTAAAGCGTGTCGCGTACGGGATATTTAAAGGAGTTAAGGAGTATAAACTACTAATGAACTCTTTACAAGCAATTATGGAGTCTAAAAAATTTTGGAACTTCAAAATTGCGTCTTGTACTTGTAACAAGGCATACATTCACAGGGAACGATGCGCATAGAAATGTTTAATTTGACTGATTGATCGCTCGCGTTGCCACATTCATGTGGTCTTATGTGCAATCAAATTAATCGATTTTTTCACTTTTCTCGTTACATTTCTCTATGTACTTTATTTGTCATTTCGACCGCATTAGATAGATGAAAACAGCGCTCAGTTTGTTATATAGGTAGATGCACCTTCTTGTGTACGAGGTAGGTAGGTATTATAGGGACATGTGTGGTGTGTAATAAAATCATACAATTCCGTTGTAGCAATAATAATACTAACGACGATGATAATAATAAATGGGAAGTGAAAAGTAATAATGATTTTGCACAATTCGAGTTTCACGTGTCCCTATATATGTGTACAAAGACAAACGCCTTTTCTACAATTATGATTTGAAGAAAAGTGAAAATGTATATATCATATACGTAAATATTTCAAATTTTAATGCGTGCAGGGATTTCTTGTTATTTTCTCTCTTCCCCACACAAACATGATGCATGGATTACAAACTGACATGCAGCACGGTAGACAAGGTTCAAGGTACAATTTAATTAAAGAGTAGGCGTACACTTTACCAAGAAGCGATTCCTTACCTGAGTGAGTGAGTGTCAGTTATTACACGCGTTATTCCCATATTCCTGAGTGAGTGAGTGTCAGTTATTACACCTGTTATTCCCATACTCCTGAGTGATATCGATTTTTATAGAATTTTTTTTCTCTAACTTCCTGATTTCTTACCGTGTAAAGATATGTACCTATCTGTAATGAAGCGTTTTTGCTTTAATGGAACAACTATTTATATTTTTATTACATTTTTCGCTTTGCAATTTCCTGTTCAAAGCCGCATCCACCGGTGGTGTACGCCGTCTATTGAGCTACTGAATTTCGTGCATAGCATACATGTCTTATGTCTTCCAGAATTTGAAGGTAATATTGGTAAAATATTATTTAAACCGTTTTTCGCTTCCCTTCTCTCACCGGGCAAACAAGCCAATAATTACATAGTTGAGTTGCCGGGTATAAAACAAGACACAAGCTTGTTTTTACGTGACGTCGTGTCAGTTGTATTATTTGCAGTGGATGAAGGATGTTTATTTATTATTTGATTTTCACGGCACGCATACAAATGTATATGTCTCAAAAGTGTGATATCTAAACTACTGTAGGTATACGTCGCCTGTTTGTATTAACTATACTAATATAGTTCCACACTGCCACTAATAATAATCGTGAAGGTCAAAAACAACTTTATATCGTTTCAAACTCAATAAAGTGCAAAACATATTATTTGCGAAATTAATTGTGAGAGAGAGAAAGAGAGAGAAAATTACTGCTTCCTAACCATGATCAATCATATTTTCTACTAATTTTGAATTTCTCAGATAAGCTAGTCAAAAACGACGGAATGAAACGGGCGTTGTTGTTCATGGGAGGAAATAAAATTACTTGTTTTCAAAGGGAGTTGAGTTAAGTCGTTTTCCACGAATCATAACATACAGTACAGAGTATTGAATGGTGGCAAGGATTGTCCATTTATAGATTTTCTAAATAGTTATGCATGTTTGCTTTTCAACGGTAACTAAAGTACAGCCCACCGACGAGTCTTTTGACGTAAAACCTTTAAGTATGTGCTGCCAGTAGTGGGATGATTGGTAGAAGAACCGTTCAGTTGTCGTTTTCGCCATAAATTCTTTATAAAACTACAATATCGCTACATTTTTAAGTTGAGGTGAGGAAAGTTAGCTCAGCAAAGTTAGTGCGTTTACATAACATTGTCAGGAGGGCAAACAGCCCACTCATTTCATAATTAAGGGACGCCGGGAAGTTTTAAAGGCAGTTGGCTGTGCAATTTATTGATGACCTTTCATTTACATATTTCAATAAAACTTCTTGTTACGCAAAGAGGTTCAACATGCGCGGAGTTCAATGATATGCTGTTTAATACATTGGCGAAAATGGATTTTTTTTAACTTCAGACGCTACGAAATTATCCCACTAACACGATCGTGAAGGTGGACAATCCAGTCCTACCAATGAACGCCACTCAACAGAGGAGAACATGTGCAGATTTGGAAATTTAAATTTCACCACGTTAAATCTAATTGAGACGAGGTTTTCAAGATTTTTATTATTCAATATTTTCCTTAAATATGCATCCTTTGTTACTTTATATTTGCACAACAATTTTGCATTGGAGAACCGGGTTTAGCATAAGCATTTCTTCTAGTCTGCTCGTCAGCTACGTGGCTTCGTAGTCTATTTTGGGCCTCTTTCTTCTAATAGGTGGTTGTTACGGAGAAAGGCGTTTAAATGTAACTCATCAAGTATTAACAGTTGCGGCACAACGATAATTAAAACAATCACAAGTCCATAATTTCCAGTTTCAAAGTTCGTTCGTGAGTAAATTTATATAGTACCTCGTATAATTCCTCCCAATTTAATTTTAGGTTGGAATGGTCCTTATTAGTTACCTAGTTAACTACCACAGAACAAAAAATTTTGAACACATAATTTAACATTCAATTCACACAATTCTTTGAAGTTAGAAGAAGGCATGGCCGTATCGAAATTATATTGGAAAGCCCTGAAGTATTCATCTCGATAGCTCAATAAATGTTATACGATGTTGTTTACATAAAAACATGACCGAGTGATAAATAATCAATGTAAATATTTTAGAATGTATATTATTAAAATAAAATAGAAATGTTGTTTGCTGTGCCTTGTTTATGAGCATTTACATGACATTGACATTGTACGATTTATAAAATTGGCATTGACAGTAATTATACGTTAGTGCTGTTGACTCAAAATCGAAAACTGAAAACAGCGGTTCCGTAAAAACCTCGTTTATATTATCTCACTGGTTAAAATACTCGGTTGTAGCAACCTTAAGGAAGAAATGATGATTCATTCATAGTGGGAGTGTGAAGCATGATGATACGACTATCTGTATTATTTGCTTATAATTGTCTTGTACTACTTTTTATTCATTTCAAAATTGAAAGGTGGTGTCCTCAAAAGGAATTTTCATTTTTTCAACCTTTTCTTTTATATGAACATTTGTAATCAGTTTTAACGTAAAATGTTCGTTATACAAATATCTAAAAATATATATATATATATATATATATATATATATATATATATATAACATTTTATTCACATGAAACTATTTGTAACATAATGTAAGTATTTTGCAAAAAGTAGTTTCTTTTTAAAACCGAATCTGGGGTGCGGTTGCAGGACATAAGCAAACCCGATTTTTTTTATTTATTTTAATTTTAATTCTAACAGCAATCGTGGTGGTAAACTCAATACTGGTGCTTACAATTACTTTACATTTTTACACTTTTATATTATATCTCAACTATCGAAAATCGCAATAATAAATTAAATTAGGGACATACTACTGTTTATTATTCAATTCAAATACAACATAATACCAGTCAATTTGGTTAATTATGAGTCCGGATACAGTCATGCTTACCTTTGACCTTATATCCTTCTTAACGTAACTATCCATTTTTAACTGTGTTTATTACGCTCTGCAAGTTTTGTGATGCGCTGGAACTCAAACACATAATGTAATTTGATGGAGTTTTACCGTTGCTAAATACAATATATCTTCTATATCGTAATGAGTAGTCGGTGCATGTATGCATCTAAAAATTAACTTCCGTGCAAGAAATGTCGCCAAAAATATATACAGCCTAATATATTATGCAGCATTATTTTACTGTTTTATGCACATAACTACCAGTGATCGTACAGTTTATTTGATGTAATCAAAACCTTTTTGACCATATAAAAGTATTAAAGCGTTTTAAGTGACTAGTGTCATGTTGTGCTCCGATGTAGTACTTTTTACAGCGCAGCATGTGCATTTTCAATATTTATATTGCCATATTCTATTGACGTTGTACATTGTGTAGTTTATAAGCCAAAAATATCAGACGTTGCCAATTTCCTAACGTTGTATTGTGTAATTGGTTTATCGATCCTATAAACGAACGTTGACACTTTTTTCTCTCACTAAAGTAGTAGTAGTAGTAGTAGTAGTAGTAGTGAGTGTACGTGTGTGTTTGTGAACTATGGACAAAATGTCATTGTATGAAAACGCTAAAGCGAAAGTTGCTATTTCCCGTAAAGTCCCCCTAAATTACGAAGTAATCGTGTGAACTATCTTCAACTACGTATTTAATTAGATTAAATACCAAGAAAATACGATTTTTTCATTTTGGATAATTCCTTGCAATTAGTTACAATTACATTACATGACATTTTTTTCAAATATTTAGAAAATGCATTTACCATCCAGGTTTAGAGTCAGGTAAACGGATGGATGTATCATTTAACTAGACCCTAACAATAATGATTGATGAAACTCGCTATGAAAATTCCATTTTTAGCCACGAGAGTTTGGTGCTATATTCTGATTTCCTCTCTAATGTGTACTACACGTGATAAAATATTCTACAGTGGTATTTTTAGCTGAAACTCTATAATGATACTGTTGACAGTTGACACAATATCAAAGGCGCCACAGCAATGTAATTATTATTCGGTAGTCTACTTTCCTGTAAACTATCTTTATGTTAATTGCCTCTCCTGTATTAAATGTAGGCGGATGCAAATAATTATAAATAATATAGTAAGAACTTGAAACCCTGGGCGTATCGATGAGTCATAACAAGCCTATTTTCGTTGGTTTCAATATTTTTGTCGTTGTGTGCTTCGGTATAGGTTATTTGATTAGATTCAAGTTCACACACGTATTGTGAATTTACTTGATCAATAATAGTAAGGCCCAAATATATAATTAAATTTGAATAATTTTATCCAACCAAAAGGTGGTCAATGTCAAGTTCTGAGACTAAATTAATAATGCAATGTTTCACCAATGATCTTACAAAAGGAAAATCGCCAATCCTGCTAGATTTTACACTCATACACATACGCTTACTGCCGCTGCTACAAAATTACTCTTCCACTATAAGCTACACATCAGTAAAAAGCAGTTAACGTTCAGGAAACCTGTCTGGACTTTACGGCTGGATTTCGAGCTTTATGTTGTCCCTGTAAAGCGTCCTGGAATGCATCTATCGTAGGTATTCTCTATTCCTAAAACTTCCTGTTGTGAGTGACTGAACAGGCAGTGGAACGTGACTAGATATATGGCGTCATTAAATTTTCCCATGTCGTTGACTCCAGTCGAAAGAATAGAATGAGCCTTTGTGTAAAACACGGTCTAAGCGCCGGCTTAGTAAAAACCAACTACAGGGGTTACACCCGTGCTCACATTTTTTTTATTTTCTGCGGTTTATGCGACGATGGAGAACCATGTTCAACTTTTAAGTATGGTATTTTATCTTACAGGTTAAAAAAAATTCTATCGAATGTTCTTTGTACAACCTTGAAGACCAGCCCACAAGCTGCATGTTTTTATGTCCCTAATAACATGCTTCTTTTTTTAAATGCTTGCAAAAATCAATATATCAGCAATATCGACTTGTGACTGTGACTTTGCTTTGACGGATTTTTATGGAGTACATGTACAACCGTTTGTGTTTATTTTTCATTTATTTCTGCTAACCTATTTTAAAAAATTTGCATTAAAGTCTGCGTGTAGATTCCACAGATTAAAATACTATATATAAGCCGGACTACTGATCGAAATAGAAGGAAGTACGATAACTGCTGCAACATTTAAAAATACATTTTTGTTCGTTTATTTTCCTTACACGAGCAGTTCCCTTTCCCGAGAAAAAATGTATATTTTTTCCACAAATTCCACCTGGGTTTTTATCCATCTTTACATTCAATAATTCAATATTACGTGTTATTTGTGTGTACATAATTGTGTAACCTTCGACACTGTCAAACAAACAGTAATAATAATAATAATCAACATAATAGTAGTTGAGAATAATATGTAGTTTTCTTCAACTAATAATTCATAAATCTTATTGCTGGCTTTCTCCAAGCGCAACAATGAACAACTCTCCAGAAGAAAGTTTAATTCCACCACACCACATGACGCTTCTTATTGTGTGTCGTGTTGACCTATTTGAAAATTCCTTTTTGCTCGTCACACTCAACTCCACCACCAATGAATCTGAATGAAGGACGCATGAATGGATGTTGATGTGTGTATAGTGTACACTGCAGAAAACCATACATACGTGTAGTTGAACAAATTTAAACTCTTGATGCCTACGTATTTATGCTTCTTAACCCTCCGGAGCTATAGTCAGGGGCCTTTGTGCTGACTGAAACCCTTACCCACAAGTCCGTTATTGATCACACGAATGCATAATGAATTTGTACGTGCCACCTATTGAGACAAGTTTTCTTGTTTGAGAAAGGAAAGGGCAAAAATAAATATATTTTTATTTGCTCGCTCACCGTAACTGCTGTCTACGCCTTCCTGCTGACATTTTTAGCGCGTTTGGCAAAACTTTCATGTGTTCAACATATTATAAATAATTAATTTCACAATATGATGACATTTACTCAATCGTTTAAAAATTCATTCTATATTTTCTTCGGAATTTACCACACCGCACCGCCAATATAATTCAGGTTCACATGCTTGGGCCATGTAGCCACGTTATTTTGCCACGTATCGAATTATTTAGCAAACCAAGAGACATTTTTTTCTTCCGATTTTTTTTAAAGAAAACGTTGTTGGACTCACACAAACTAGCACTTCACCTTTGGCACACAGCAATGCAAACTATGAAAGAGGAGCACGCAAACTAAAAGGTTGCCTGCGAAAACATTCCCATTTTGGCTGGCAAACCTGGAGTTTCTTACCCAAATTCCTTTTCCCGTATTGTATATATGCGTGAGAGACAGTTTGTCCTGTTCTTTTACATATCATCATCAAACAAAACAAACGGGCCAAGTAGGCACCACTTTTCATCTTCCTGTCTGAAAATATCAATGCATTTTCGGAAGGTAAACTTTCTCTCAAGATAGCATCAAGCAAACCCCCGTTTATGGTAATGATGACAACGACATACATGCCATAGGAGATATATTGAATTCTTCTACAACCCAACAACACTCCTGTTTCTTCAGGTAGTGTGCAAAAACAGTCCATCAAGGCTTTATTATATTATCTCGAGGAAGAAGAAAACTCTCTCTTTCTCTCTCCCATACACACAAGTAGTCGTGTTCCAAACATCAGTAATCACGCTACCACACCAAAGCCCTCACAAACAAACGCAATACTACAGCTACCAACAGCTAGCAAGAATTCCCAGAAATAATTTTAATAATCCCGTCATATTAACCGTAGTAGGCAGTAGTATTTGCTTCAACATATTCAATAGTAGAGTTTATCACGAAAGTAAAAGGGGATAAACGGATGATGATGCCGGTAATGGAAATATTGCCTGGCAGGAAGTACGTGTATTGAGCAGCCAGTGACAGCAGCAGCAGCAGCAGTAGCACAGCAGCCCGGTGGAATAGCAGCCAAAAAGCGAAGTGTTTTTTTTATTACGAAAATCAGCCAGAGAATCGGAATCGAATTTTCATGAGGGTCAATCAACCTTCTTCCCTCTCTACTCTCACTCGTGCCTCTCTTTATTTCCGTTTCAACATGCAATTTCCAAATGCTTATAATATATATATATGTCGAGCGGTCAGCTAACAGGAAAAAATAAAATGCCTATCTGCCAAAGTATTATTGTCCTTTTCCGGATGCCAAGTAGGTGGTGATGGGATCATGTAACAAAAAAAAACGTGAAATAGTGCTGATATACGTAACCATGTTTACGTAAAAAGGAGAGTTGTTAAAAAGTAAGGAAGACATAAAGTGCGGGCGCGCACACACACGTACACAGTCCACACACACACAAACAAGTATTTTATTGCAACTTCCAATTTTGTGAGGTAAATGCTTTCTATCGTAGATGGATTACGCAGAAAGGGAGAAAAGAACATGACATGACTTAAAAATTAATAAGCCAAAAAGAAATCGTGCTCGAGTAACAGCAATAAATGTTGGATCAGGATATGGATATGAAGGAAGGATTGGGGTAGAAATTAGGTGAATGTTTTTATTCAAATTTTTATTTTATTTTCATTTTTGTTTACCCGGCGCCAAATGTCGATGACCCTGTGAACGTTTCCCGTCTACCGTGATGATTCGGAGGAGTTGCAGGAGTAGACACTTCGGATCTATTGGATAGAGTGCGTTTCTTTACCAGGGCATTATTCGAGCCCGGGGACTGCTCTCGAGAGCTAACCATTTTAAAATGTTATCGGAATCATAAACCACTGCATGAAATGACAAATATAATTGCTTTAATTGCAATGTTTTAAGAAGAAGGTCGTTGGAATTTAATGCGTTCATTGAAGTTGCCTTGTGCACAATCAGGAAGGGGGAAGATGTCTCATTCACCACCGAAACCAGGCGTGGGAAAGCCTTGAATTTATAGGAAATGTGCGAACAACTAGTAATTAATTTATAATTCGTGTATTCTCCGAATCAGGAAATGTAGCTGTTTTTCTTTAGCAACTCCACCTTTTCCTACTAGACGTCATGGCGTGAAAATAAGGTTCGGCACTGGACACCACACAAATAGTATAGGAATATTTACAGAACTTGCTACATGACGGTTATTTTCACAAAATCGCTAAATATAGCCTCGTTTAAAAATACAACTCGAGACTCCGTGTGAGCAGGATTCACTTTAGGTAAATCTACCTACGAAATATGATGGCTCTCAACGGGAAAGGATAAAGTAATATCACCATTCCCCATGCGTATGTTCTGATTTACTATCTTAATTCCATAACCGTTGTTGTCCATGTCATGTAACACAGTATTATTATTACAATTTCGTCTTTTGTATTTTTTCTTGGAGAATTACTAAATTACCTCATCACGAAAAAAACAACAAATTTTCCAGAGGAAAAAAAGCTCACTCACTCACGATGCTCTGTCATAATATAACTTTTTGGAATGTCCGATTGCCAGAGAAAGTCTTTTATTTACACGTTATTTAAACGTTACAACAAGAATATTTATTACACTTTATGTTGTTCGTATTTTGTCTTCGCTTGCACTTGTACTTTTAGAGCACCATCGCCGTTTTCACAAGGACCACTGCCACCGTCACAATCCCAACACTGCCACCACCTCCATCATCATTATCACCATCGCCACAAAGGAAAAGTGGTTCGTGTCTAAACGCTAAATACATATTATCACAGACACGTTCGCTCACTCACTCACCCACAGTGGTTGCAAACACGTAGACATAACGACATGAGAAATAAAAAAGAAAAGAGAGAGAGGAGAGGGTGAGTAGTGAGTGCCAGCTGCAGTAACACGCACAACAAAACAGTAGAACCAGGTATGTTGACTACTTGAACGTTATGGAGCAATTGATGGGAAATAAAAGCTTTCAAGTAGTCGTAGTGGTGGTGGTGGTAGCTGTGAAAGTACAGAGGGAGAAAGACGGGAAAAAGTCGTATCCTTCTTTTTCTCTCAGCATGTCCCTGGATAATTCAGGTATTCCGTGGACAATGGTGGTTGCAGGAACTTGAGTAGTGGAGAGAATGAGAATGGAAAAACGCCAATGTCGATATTGGACACTTTTACCTGTCTTGGCAGTACTGGTGCCACAGTTGCACAGTTACTATGTAGTCGGTTGGTTTGTTGTAAACATGCTCCATACAAACATACATAGATGTAGGTTGTTATAGCATGAAAACCAGCAAACACCAAAGCTTGTCTGTGACCGTGGAAAAAAAGTTTGTGAGTAGGTAACTGTTTTGTAGAGGGCTTAACAACTTCATGTATCGTATCAAGACGACGACGATAACAATTGTTAATCTGCATATGTATTTGTATAGGTTTGTGTGCATATAATCTGCAAAATGGTCTATACTTAGGTTCGTTCCGTGTTACTCACCACAACCGGTGGAACAAAACAGGACGACAGCGTAATCGGCGGACCATTTTTTATCAGATTTTATAAAACAAATACAAGCTGAGAAAAGGACTATGTAGTTACCGTTTGTAGTTTATAATGCTTTTTCATAATTGATAATGCAATGTCATAATAACGTCAACTTTTAAAGTTTCAACGCTGTGATACTCCTTTTATATATTTGCTTTGGTGAAAGTTGACTTGCACCAATGAAGCGGGGATATGAAAGGTGTATAGTAATAGTAATCAACTCTTCACAGGAGCCTCTTGAGTTGTAATTGAGGGCTATAATATTTTTGTAAATATTAATGTTTTATAATTTCGTAAAACGTTTGGACTATTTTTTCATATGACTGCTATAAATGTTATTACCGCTGTTATCATTACTTGTCCATCGATTTCACAGTCTGTGGTTTTCTGATATCCTTCCAGTACCGTGTTTCCGGACTTATTACCATGTATTTCTATCGTGACTCTGAGTTGCTGGCGAACGTTTTGGTGAAAGCTGTATGCAAATTTTGAGTGTGTACAAACATGAATCCAAACAATCCTTCAATGGCATGATATCGCGTTGTTGGGAATTTCTTGTCGTAACTAGACTTGTCGTTCGTTTCTATCTGATTGTAAAAGTATGATGGGGTGAGTTGATACGCGGTA
>JAHZNE010002310.1:0-34139 GCA_027744055.1 Callyntrura sp. NNG-2020
ATAAAAATAAATAAAAACATGCAGATATTTTTCTTGCATATGCAATTATGCAGGAAAAATGGCAAAATATGCAAAATATGCAAAAATAAGTACCTCTTAAATGACTTATTTTTATGCGATATGGATACATACACAAACTCACATTGATCGGTGCACGCGTTAAAAATATGCATTTACATATTAGTTTATAGTCTAATGATGACAGTGTATAATAAATGATTACATTCTATAAAGACTAGTGATCTTGCCCAGGCGATAATTTTTTTTTGCGTTTTTGAACGTTGGGGGAGATATAGTGTGAGAAACAAGGGAGCAGAGAGAACAAACATTTATATCTCATAACTTATCCCCATATTGTATAGCTTTTCTCTGCTGTTCTGGCCCATTGGTGGTAGCAAGCAGCAGTAGCATCAGCAGCACAGAGGGGAAGATAAGACGGACTCGTGTTAAATTTTCCTTGTTTATTTGTGTAACCCTTCTTGTTTTCACGCCGTCATCATCATCATCCTCTTCATAGGACTTGAAGCGTCTTCGCCATATATCCATTTACAAGGAAGCATTTTTAACGTTTGACTGATTATTATTGTTACTACTGGCACTCCACCAGAACTAGAATGTGCTTGCGAGAATCATCATCGCCACGATGATGATAAAAACGTGAGGCACATATATCTTTCTTCTCTGGACGACGACGACGACGACGCTACTGATAAACTTTATCATCCTCCTTCAAAAAAAGAAGATCATCTTGTTGTTCGGCCGGAGCAGAACTGGGGGAAGTATGTAGTAGCAGCACAGCAAGCCGTAGTAATAACATTGATATTATTATTATTAACAATGATCATGTTGATGATGCAATCAACACACTTTTACAACTTGCTCCTCCTCTCTCCATTCAATTCTAAATAATAGGCAGAGTCACAACAGCAGCACAATTGCAGTGTAAAAAGGGAGAAAACTTTTTCTCGTTTCACTTTATCAAGACTTCAACTTCTCTTTTCTCAGAGTTATCTCCCGTATTCAGAAGGGGTATTTTTAACCTTTCCACATTTCCCTCATCTCCATATAAACCTACCTTTAGTCATTAGCTAAGCTAAACACGTACTGTGTGTGTGTGCGTACACCAATTGCAACCTATTTATTGAGGACCGCCAACTGTTTTCCCTTTTTAGAAAGAAACTCTTTCTCTCCAAAGTTGTTTCAATGAAAGGGGGAGGAAATGTAAAAACATAAGTGGAAAGTACTAAAAGAGGAGAGAATAAACTTGCAGAGTGTACGTACTACGTTCACGAGTCTTCTTGTGTACAACGTATGGGCCACAGAACAGAAAACATTATTTGTGAAGAAATTCTAGGAGAAAAAATATATATATCGTCGAGAGAGAATGCACTGTGACTTGTTAGAAAAGGTTTGTATCTTATTATAATAATCATCAGCATACAGAGTGTTTTCTCCCTTTTTCTACGGACAACAAAAAAACGAAAAGAAAAGAAAACAATCTACGCCAACGCAACTGTATTAGTGCGGCAGGCAACCCCGGTTTTGCAGTGGGAGTTGTGTTTCCTCATTATTGTATTGTTGCCGTTAACGGAACGTTTGTATATGTAATCCGAATCCGAGGATAGGCACACAATGTAGAAGACTGGACTCGACATCTCAAGGAAAATGAAACAGAAAAATTGGATAACCGTCCGGGGAAATTCTATTTGTTTCTATCTGTAAAACAATGGGGTTTTTGTACAAGTAGCAGCAACACGCAGCGTGCATCATAACAGCCGCGACAGTAATGGGCCGGTTAAGAAACGTCGCTTCCCTTTTCGGCACATCGTGAGAGCAGGTAAGAGAGAGAGAAAAAAATCAAAATATCTTTTGCTGTTGTGATATGTAAACATTGTAGCAGAAATTGATGACGAACGTACAAAAGTAGATATATTTATATTGCTTAGGTAATTCACGTAGAAATGGGTCGGTGATAAACGAGATTGGTGGGGCGATTGGGTCTGCCATGACGGTTTGTGGTTTTTTTTCTCCCTTTTTGTTCTTCCTTGGTTATCTATCATGATTCATGAGGTAAAATATCTCCACTGCCATTCCAGGATAGGTACAGCTCATATGCGGTCGTCGTAAATGTAAATGTGTCTAACATGACATAAAATAATTGTAATCATTCCTTTATTATAATTATATTTTATGTCGCCGGGCGGGCTTGTGTATGTGTACGAAAGAGCAGCCATAGCCATACGCGAGATTTACATTCATGCTGCCTTTTATTATGTAACTGGTTATAGCGTCTCTCCTCTCTGTCTTTATGGGCAGCATGGGTGAATACACCGTCATAAATTTAATGGGCAAAGTTACACGAGTAAAGAAATATGCGAAAATTTTGCATAATTGAAGTAAACAAGGTCTCCTTTTACAGCATGTTGTCACATTCTTTTTATGCTAACTAATACACATACTTACAATGGCTAATAATACGAATGTGAGCGTGTGCGCGCACACATTCCCACTCTTCTCTTCAGAGAGACATGTCGTGTGTAGTCCCTCTCGAGGACTTTATGTCTCCTTTTTGCATACCGCATTTCTCTTGCATAATAATAGGCATATGCAATATTCCCGAATGTTATTATTATGGTGCATTGTGCATCCAATTAACCAAAGGTCTTCCATAGTGTACTAATCATTGGCAGATTTAAAAAAAAATAGTTATTGGCAATTCATTTTCTAATCCTTTTGATTATCTCACATTTTACACAACTCGTCAGTACGTATTACGAAGGGAATTGCAATTTGCAATATAACCTGTACACTGGCACTGACGCTGGTGTTGCCGCTAGTAAATGGTTAACTGCTCTTGTTATGATTGTTATTATCTCTGTCGTGTGGCGTGGTTTGTTGCACGAAAAGTCCTTATTAGAATAAAAATATTACACGGAGGAGCAGCAATAGCAAGCAACAAAGTAAGGTGCCACTAATGTGGTCTCACTCTCACCCTCTCCACCTGCAAAAAAACGACGATCTCATATTGCTGATATACTCCTGCTCTCTGCTGATCCTCTTTCAAGTGGTGGTGGCAGGGCTAGTTGTTAGTTGTATACCTACTTTGTAATGATTATGGTAATCGTAAAATAAAGGGATCCTACTCTCCGCTTATTACTGGTCATACGTGTATAAATTGTTTTTTGACATACCGACCACTGAGGTCAGCCGTAAATTAAATGGGCAGAATTATATGGGCGCATTCATCTCAATAAATGACAAAAGTACAACAAAGTTTGATGTTACAAACATTTCCCCGTATAGAAGCCCTATACGTCAAAGGAATATCAGTGCTGGTCGTAGTGATGGTGGTAGGTAGTATAATAGCAATAAACGCTAATAAAGCATTGAACCTTCTAGCTAAATGAATTTCAATAATAAAAAATACAAAATATACTTATTATAATGATCCTCAAGTGGACAATGATGATGGCGGAGGTTGCAGTGTGGTGGTTATTGGTTATAGAAGAGTACAAACCCAACGTAACCTGCAATAATGCTGCTGTTGTTGCTGCTGCTGCTGCTGATGATGATGATGATGATGACGGTGTTACTCGAGAAAAAAAATCATTTATTCGCTCATTCAAGTAGTCAGTCAGTCACGCCAAAAGGGTATCAAGTGAGTAATGATGATTAACTGCAAACATGGCCGATTATGATGACGATGAGAGGAGGCAGAAGAAGAAAGAGAAATGAAAACGAGAGTACACACAGTAGTAGTAGTGAGTGAGGCAAACGTGGTGTCGTTGGGGCTTTTGTCGTTTTGCAGTGGCGCACTAATAGTAGTGTAGTATTGTCGTCGTGGCTGCAGCATCAGTGCCAAGCAACAGAGAATTTGATCTTCCCTTCAAGAAAACAAAGCAATCAGGCAGGCGCTGCCCTTTTCCCCTTTTAAAATGCAGTGCATACTAAAATGTAATAATCATGATAACATACATACGTGATGGTAATGATTATAGTTATACCTCCACTTTATATATATATATATATATATATGCATATTATTAGGACGATCAAGAAAACAATCAAGGCACCTCACATTTTTTTAAAAAAGGCTCCTATAATAATGACTTTATAGTATTAGCAATAAAAGTAATAATAATCAGAATGATGACGATGACGACGTTGTTGATGATGACGATGATGGTCCTGATAAGAAAATGGCAATACAATGATTTTTATTACTTTTTTCCATATCAACTCCACATCTGCTTTTGCAGGCTTACATTCTTTTTTTATTGTTATTATCATGATTATTATTACGCACTTCTTCCCCTTCATTCATCTCCGCAAGTAAGAGCATTTGTGCAGAAAATTGGCTAATAGCTAAAAGAAGTAGTAGCTATGTCAACTGAAAATATCAGTTTAAGTACTCAGCGACCTTGTTTTTCCCCTTGTCAATGTACCCAGAGTGTATCTATCTATCCTCGATGGCAAAAAGGACTGACTCTTTTTTGGAGCTTCCACTATCATATTTACGTGTACGTACGGCGTCATCGTGCACGCAGAAGTTATATGGATGTAATAATATAAATATAGAGCATTAACAACAACAGCACACAACGACAATAACACCAAGAGTAACTGCATTCATAAATATTCAAAGAGTCCCCACCTGTCAAAAAATCTTGAGCTGATAACAGTAATGATGATGTGTGGGCAAGCATTTAAAAACAAAATGGTGTTGCATTTGTGTGTGTGCAGAGAGAGAGAGAGAGAGAGAGAGAGAGAGAGATTATAATAAAAACACTACTTTTTTATACCAGAGAGTGAGAGACTATTTAGTATGCATGCACACTCCGCACCAGCAGCAGCAGCAGCAGCACCCTTTTACCAATTCTGATGACGATGATGAATCTATCCGTCTCTCGCCCTCTCGCTGTGACTGTCGTACACGTTAGTTAGAGATTTTGAACGAAACGACTCATTACAATTTTATTGTTACCCTGGTGATTACCTCGTCGTCGTCGTACACATTTACCGTATAGCGTTCAAACTACCTACAATGACAGGCGTAGGTATATAAGTGGTATGTATGTAATCCCAATACATAAAATGTGTATCATTTTTAATGCATAATATGTGCAATATTTTTAAAAAAGCAACAGGTTTTCATTTTCATGATGATATTATTATTATTATTATTATTATTATTATTATTACCTCTTTGTGCACATTGCACATCATCAGTTACTGGCAGCAGTTCTAGCGTCGTGTCGTTCTCCCAGCAACAAGTTCTCTGTGGCATTGGTACGTATCAAAGTGCAATGTGCAGGGGGAAGGGGGATAGGCAGTTGGCAATTACTTTCGTTTCCATATTTTCACTCACCTTTTTTTCTGGGGCTCTCGTTGGTTGAACTGGTGTTTTGAATAAAAAAATGTAAGCGATAATGAGGATGACGAAAACGTTCATTTTCAGCACAACTGGCATCCCGACTAGAAGTGGTGCTGCTGCAAAACGAACCATGTATATAGACAGTTGTCAGAAAACATGAATCAATGGGATCATTCATCATCATAGGACGATGATACAGTGCTACTGCTGCTAATGATGATGATGATGATGATGATGAAAGCATTTAGCCTTGTTGTTTAAATATTTTTTCTACATTTGTTTATTAGGTTCTACTAGAATAATGTATGCTTAATATATAACATAATTGGTTTGTGCTGCTTTTGCTACTGGTATAGTATGTATGTTTTAGGGCTGCCGCCCATGTAAACTCAGCTAAGATAGTTTATTATCTTTGTGATGTCTACTGGGTAGCTAATACCTACTTACCTGCCACTACTATCTAGTCAAGCTATAATATATGATGGAATGAACTAAATAAGCGGTCGTGTATGTGACTGTTTTGATAGTGAGGTTGTTGTTGATGATGATGATGATGTAGGAGTGATTGTTGGAAATTCGATCAGGAGGACATTGACGTTACTGGGGATGATGAAAAAAAAACTCATATTTATTTCCATTGCAGATTGCGATATTTTTTAACACTATATATAACGGAACCAATAGTGTGTTTTGTGATCGAATCTTATACTGTTTTTAATGCCTGTTTGTTATGAGTTGTGGTTTCTTTGCTCACCACACGAACGAGTAGAAGGAACCGCGAGAGCGGCATCACAGCGCCCTCCGCTTTTTATTTTGTGCCGCGCAGCTACTACTCTTATATATATATATCGTCGGCACTAATCACATTTTTTTCTTGTGACATGAACACGGTCGTCATCAGCATCATCATTGTCAAGGTAATGGGAGTGTGCACTCATCATTTGGTTGAAGCCAACTTTACACACATACATGTACCACACGTCGCAAGGTAACATAAGTAGTAAGTACGTCAGTAAGCCGATGATGATAATCATGATTTGTGTGTACAGAGTGGAACACAGACAGCGGCAGTTGGATATAAAAAAAAGTGGGGAGTTAGAGGAGTTAGTACTGACGTGGATTTCTGATTTTTTTCTGTTTTGTCTGTGTGTCTTTGCAGCAATACCACTTACGTGCTATAGCGCCTCAATGTAGTACGATCTTGGTTCCAATTCCAATAGTTGCCCAATCCAATCCAATAGATTAAACAGAAATGGTGTAGTAATCGCATGTATTTCGATATTCTTTGTTTGCAAGTGCGTTGATCTATGCTAATTCGAGCAAAGTATTTCCATCTCATTCATTGATCAATTTTTTCTTCAAAAAGATTCCTTTTTTTCACAGTCAACATTGCATTACAGCGTGTTTACTCTACATTTCCATTTTCCTCTCCCCTCCAACATCGCTTGGTGGTAGATACATAGTTAAGTATTAGTTACACCTGCAGCACCTGCAGTTGTCGTCTTGTTGGTGGCAGTGATGGTGTGTGTGTGTGTGTGCCTCAGGAGGAGTGTATGGTAATTTGGTAATATTTAACATTTTAGGTGTTTCTTGCTTTTCTTTAATAAATACAAAGCACACACAGGCAGCGACATAAAAAAAAGTAAATACGTAAGCGAATACGCTCACGTTCATCAGCATCCTCGTCGTCCGCATACATTCATCTTATGACATATATAGACAGTTCAGTTCGTCAGTCAGTCAGGGTAACAGCTACATATTCCAAAATTCAAACAGAAGTACACAAATTTGCTAAAGAGAGAGAGAGAGAGGAAAAAAAATATTTAAAAGTATTTAGTAGTTTAGCATTCACCAAGAAAGAAGTCGAACGAGAGAGATATGAGCGAGATAGAGAGCTCTCATTTGTATTTTTCAACTTTCATCATTTCTTGACTTGATTGTTCATGGTAAAATTGTGTTGTGCTGCTTTTTAACATTTGACAAGCTATTGAGTTCTAGTAATATGACTATTTATGATGATTGCTATATTTATTGTGATAAATACATGCTGCTACTACTACCATTATCATTACACAGAGCAACATCTACCTACCGATTATGCATATTTACAACGAAAAATTAATATCTCTGTCTATTGATAGATATAGATCGACGGAAAGATACTCAAGGTGTATGTATAGGTATGCGGGCCTAAAACGGTTATGCACTACTAGTAATAATGGTGATCGATTCTGATTTTCTGATTGTCTTGAAATAGTAGTAGCACGTAACCACTTTAGTGCTCTTTTATTTAGGTAGAGGCATTATTATGTACACTTGTTTGTTGCTACTTCAGTTTTACATACGTGGAAGCGAAAAACAGAGCCAGCAATTGTGTATGTGCAGGTTTGCAATTTTATTATTGTAGCATTTACTTTTCCAACGCAGCAGCTAAATGCCAGCATTTATCTCCAATCGTTGTACGTTACGTACTACTCGTTGTTTGAATCTTTTCCTCTCTCCGTCGTCGTCGTCGTCGTCGTCCCCTTCCTGCCTTTGAGCAATCTTCATCATCATCATCATCGTTGCACATCGATATATTTACCCTCTTTCTTTTTCTTTTTTTTATGTCTATTTTACCATTTTACTTTTGCTGTCGCCGCAGCAGCAGCAGCAGCAGTAGTGCAAATCGACATCCTTCTCCTGCTCGTCATCGTCAACGGCAAGAATGCTAAAGACAAGACAATGTGTAACGCACAAGGCAAAGTTTTTATGAAAACCTTTTCTCTCTCTGTCTGTCTCTGTGTGTTTGTATGAGGTGATCACTGCTTGCAAAAAACAACAGCTCAGTGGTGGTGTTAGTCAGCCAGTCAGTCAGAAAGTTTAGTAATGCTCACGGACAGACAAGGTCTATTTTTTTTACCATTATTGTTGGTATTAAATATTATTTTGTGCTACTGCTACAGATGATGATGTTGCAAAGAAAAAAATTACTTGGCTCTCACCGTTGCTCTTCTTAACGTCATGCTCTTATTATGGATGAATGGATTGGCTACAAAAAATCCGTATCCTCATATCATCGGCAATCAGCATGTGATGATGATGATGATGATGTTGATGATGATGTATGAATTTGTGTTTATGCTTAGTATTCATGCCATGCAAACACTTTGTTTGAAGTTGACGAGGTATTTTTTTTGCTTGAAAAGGAGAGTGCGGTTAGAGGGTAATGCAAAAAATGGTTTTATTCTTTCGAGTTAAAGAAGGTACCAGACCAGAGAGTGCCATTTCATTTTATTAACAAGATGCTGTTCGTATTACGCAGTAACCAAAAATAAACTTTTATGATGTGAGGTAATTTGCGGAAAGTAACCATTTAAAACAGAAAATGACTTTTTGGGCTGCCAGGGCACAGAGTGGTATGGAGGGATAAAAGTGGTGCACTTTTCTTGGTCCCGATGTCGTAAAGCGCCAGGCACATGCTATGAGTTTTTTTTTGCACACTGACGACCGTACACTTCCACTTTGGGTCCAGATGAACATTAAATTTTGCCATGAACAGGGGAGATCTTCATAATTACAGGATGTAGAAGGGGCAGTGGGACATAAACGCTTGTCATGTGTCAGGTCATTATAATGTCAAAAAGTCAATTGGTTTGAGTTTGTATGGGTGGATGGGGTAGCAGTATGCGGTAGCTTGTACAGCAGATGTGAAGATGCAAATGTAACGTACGTAAGCACATGCATAAAAACAATGACACTTAACTTTTATGCTTCAGCGGGTGGTATTTCCATAAGTCATGACAATATGACTCTGTGGTTTTTGCCGCTGAAAGGCCAGTTGGTTACAAAATAATTAATTGTATAAGCAAACTATATTTAATATTACAATTTCGGCCACATGGATTTTATAAGTGGACGCTGTAAACGACACGACAATGTTGTTAATTGCAACTATGCACTTGGCGAAGGATTTGAAGGATCGAGCGAGGGGTAGGGGCAGTGAAGATGATAGGCTTGTCATACCCTTCCGTTGGGGCAAGTTTCTGTATAAACTTTCTAGCTTAGTGTGCAAAATTGATGTAATAAGCCAAACCTTTAACGCCTCATTTTATTCTTCGCCACGCTGCTGCCGACAAAAAATGCAGAACTACGACATGGTAACATGACAATGATGGCCAAAGTTTATTCAATGGGTTTCTTCTTTTGCGTGTGTATATCGAAAAATTATTTACGACCAGCTACCCTGGTTTGGTTGAAACTAATTTTGGGTAGCGTCATACATTATTCGACGTTATTTTGTTCCATGAAAAGTATCTAAAGTCAACTACTCATTGTCTAAGGGGTAGTTACGGTTACGGTAGGGTAGAGGGTTACGGAGCATGTCCATGTATCAGCTTAAATTGTGCACATAGACAGGTGTAACGTATGTGTCCAAGAATGACACTTGTGTTGACTCTAATTGTAATGACCCCGAAGAGATGCAGTTTTACATGTTAAGTTTAGACCATATATAACTTTCAAGTTGTTAAGATATATCGAGGCAGGGTTTCCAGCATTTGAATCGTACTGTGTGCTGCTCAAAAACATACAGATACATATAACAGAAATGGCGACAGAAATGAAGCCACACTTCCTATTAATTTATGTTGCATAGAAACCAATGTTACTTGTTAAATAAAGTTGTATATGTCTGTCCAAAGTCCTGTGTTAGTCTATATTGTAAAGTGCAGACAATGGTGAGATTGTTGGTCGTATTTGTAATTTACTGAAAAGTTTATTTCTTCCTTTATTAGTGCGCTTTAAACTAAATACTATAATGATACCACGTTATGCCCATATTTTTTTGCGCGTAAACTTCAACTATTAGTAATAGACATATGCATCGGCATAAGGATATCCAGATTAACATAGTAAAATAGATACATTATGTTACAGGCGACATTAGAAAAACTTTGACATACTAAGCACAGTTTTAAAAGCAAGCATCACTTAACATATCATTCTGTCAGATGAAAGGCGTTGTAAGGTATTACCACACAATTACTTGTAAAAAAGTAGACTTGAAAGACCCGTACAAATCATGATTATCCCTGTCATTACGCACGCCAAGTATCATCAAATTTACAAATTTGCTGACTCCGTCGGTTTCATCCTTTCTCTCAGGTGACTGTCAACTGGGTTATTACTTTTTGTTACATTCTTTTCTATTTGTCGAAGCATTCATTCCCATCTACCTATTGCAGATGCGAAAGACAACAGCAAGTGTTGAGAGTGCTGACAAGTGGAAACTTTAAAGCAAATTCAAAACTTTATTTTCTTGCTTCCGGCACGGCTTCTCGTCTCTCCGTATGTAGATAGAGGGAGAGAGACCGTGTTCTCGCTCTATGAGCTCGTTTTACCTATTCGCTGCTTCTTTCGAGCTCCTTTCATTTTATTTTTAAAACAGGAAAGGAAAAGCAGGAAGGTTAAACCAATTCAGCGATTTTTTTACTGCCGTACTCCATACACCACCGCACAAGATGAGGAAAAAAAGGAAAATTATTACAGCTGGCGTTAAATTAAGATAAGCTGTGCAACCGGCACTAGTTTAGCTTAAAAAAAGTTGTGTCATTGGCAACTCTCACTATGCCTCTCTCTCTCTCTAACCATTTGAGTAGCAGCATTTGAAGTATTTGTCGATAGATGTTTGTCTAAAAAAATGTTATTATGTTGTGTTATGACTCATGATTTTGTTGAATGTCGTCGGTCGTCCTTTTCTGCCGTATCACCGCCATCATCATCATCATCATCATCGTAATCAGCTTCTTCAATAATCAGTTTCATTATTTACCAAAAAAACGCTAACTATCGTTATTAATTTAATTGTACACACATGCCCTCTTATTCCCTCTCGCTTATTATCCCATTAAATAGTGAAGTTGTGGGTTTGGTTCTTTGCTATACGTTTTTAAATGGAAGGCCGATTAAAAATCCATCATCAAAACAAAAATGATTATCAGATCAAGCAAGTCCGTTCGACTTTTGATTGCGTTCCCCTCTCTAAATATTTCATATGATTATATCCACCTTGTGCACTACGGCGGCCATTTTTGGCAATAACAGTTTTTGCTGTATCATGTCGCACGTGACTTTCAATACCACTTGACAATATTAAAAGAGTAACACCTCTCCGTTCCTACCTAACTATCTGGTTCTCGTGAAGGTACAGTTTACTCAATGGTTTCAGTGGTGTATCCCGCAAGCAAAACTTACCGTCCAAAGGTGATACTTTATACCGCTAATCAATATCATAGATTTTTTGTTTCGAGATTTTCGATTGATACCAATGATGATGTACTCAAATAGTTCTAAGAAACGACCTCAGAAAATTTTTTCTATTCTTTTCTTGTTTTTCTGCTGTGGCTGCTTGTATGGAGATTGGAGGTGCGTGTGTACAAATTTCCAACCGTGCTCGTTGCATTATCGTTATTACCGTCACTATCAGTTAACCTAACGTCCTACCGCTGGGATGTTACTACGAAATAATTGAAACCACACGTCAAATTCTACGGGTTTGTTGGATGCCTCCGTCGTGTACAGTACGCACACACACGTATGCAATAATAATAATAATGATACGTTGTTACAATGAAGCCGCACAGCAATGGTCTCTCGCTCTTTCGCATCAGTAGCGGTCGTGTTCGTTCAGTTTTTTTTGCAATATATCGACACGCCAAAACCCTTCATTTCTGAGAGTACACAAAGTGTTTTTATTTCGTGGTGCGAGAGCTGTTCTGTGTGGTTGAGTCACTGGTGAGTGTGAGAGGGGAAGGAAGAAGGAAAAAAATTGAATTTTTTTTATATATATTGTTGTGTAATAATGAGAGTAATCAGAGAATAGATCACGTTGCCAACAACATCCTCGTTTTTATGCCAGAAGACACTGTCATACAGTTCCATCTTCCTTTCAACATGCTCTACTGCCTATCTGCTCAAAAAAGATTGAGAAGAGTGACCAACGCTTGTTACCATCCTATACCACCAGACCATTAGGATTAATATTCAGAGACGCTTGTGTAGTTTAATAGAGAACGGTTATAATGGACAGGGTTATATGTTAAATAGCCGTCTCCATAAGGCAGATAAACGACGACGACGACGATGGTGCAGATAATTTCACTGGTCATTGAAACAGACAGCAGCAGGCAAGCAAACAGAGAGATAGTGTGTATGAGAGGGGGGGGGGGTTGAATTTGAATTATTAAAGTAAAATAGGTCTATTAAGTTTAGTTAGGTATACGATACCACACAAATTGCATTAGTTTCTTCAGTAATTATCTTTAGTGGGATCATTATTATCGTCAGCACAGTAGCAGCAGCAGCAGCAGCAAGCAAGCAACAATAGGATCACTTGCTTTTGACTTCACTTTTCGTTTGCTCATTCTGTTGTCGTCGTCGTGGTAGTGGCCTTGAATGCTTGTTAACTTTAGCATTGATTTGCTGCTGCTACTGTATATGTGTGTGCGTGCCTGTGTGTGCGGTGGTGAAGTTTCGTGGAACACGTTAAAAGCGTGTGTGAGTGTGTGTGTGTGCAATATCGAAAGGAGTTTATCTTAGCTGTTCGTTAGGGAATATACCAATCTATCTATACAATAATACAAGGCTTGTTGTTTCTGAATGCAGCTCTGCGGAAAAAGCTGCTTCTTGAGAAGACGTGTAGGCCTGTCCAAGAGGAAATGATGTTATCTCTGAAATTGATTGAAAATTTCCCACCTTAATTGCCCCGTTGAAAATTTAAAATTAATCCAAACTTTAATTGTTTGGAACCGATTCTACCAGTATGGTAGGGGCAACCATTTCACATGTGTGCATTATGTGATTGTATTGGATTTAACCTTTTACAGTTTTCGCCACGTAGAGAGAGAGAGAGAGAGAGAGATGTGTGCGTGTGTTATGTATCCGTCCTATATTGACTTTCGTACTGTTTTTGTGCCAATTACTACATACCTATACAACCTTCTTGTAATTACATTTCCAAGTATGAGAAAGACGCGCGCGGTAGGATGATACACAATATGCCAAGCCTAGGCGATTCCGATTTGTTGTTTGGTACGTTCATTTTTTACTGCGTTACTTTTAAACATTTAATGATGAAAAATGACGGACGTACGACCGTTCGTCGTCCGTCGATTAGCGACTAGATGAATGAATGGGTGAACTCGCAATTCAACAAATGCATCTTGAGTAATTTTAGTAATGACAAATATTCCAATCTGTTTTGGTTGTGATATACGTCCACGAACAGAAGCAACTGTTTCTTTGCCAAAAAAACTATTGTTACGGCCTGCTACAGAAAAAGATTGTAAAGCAAAGGTACAAATTAAATCTTCTTTTAGAGAGATAATATATTATAGGTAAGATATGGTGTGGAAAAGAGTGGAGGTATGCATGCAAGCATTATTGACTAATTTAAGATTTGCCTTCTTAAATTATCCCCACTAATTGGTGAGTACAATTGCAATAACAATACTAACAACAGGAGAATTTATCCTTACACTAATGATTCCTTTGGTTGGGGTACTTGGTCTGGGGTGTTTTTGTAGGCGAGCGTCATTCAGGAATTAACCTTAATTTTAATGGTTACAGAAAAAAATGCCAGTTTAGTTTAATGGGGTAGTAGTGGAGGTAAGTAGAAGTATACTACCTTGTTAAACTAAAAGGAGGGATGGAAAATTGACAGCTTTTACTGTACATCTTGGACTTCACTACCCATTATGAGTGTCTGATGAGGACTCTCTTCTCTTTGAATGCAAATCTTAACTGATTTTCTCGCTCTCTGCCTAAATTCCTGCATTTAAAATAGTTATGGTTATGGCGACGAAAAGCACTTTACACTACACACATAATATATAGTAATAAGTTCACTACTGCATCACCTTGCAAATGCAATTATCGGTACACTTCTCTCTTACCACAGAAACGATTGGACAGAAAGGAAGAGAGATGAAGAGAGGAAGAGGGAGAGAGAGAGAGAAGAGAGAGGGAGAGAGAAGTAAACAATTGTGTACGAACTCATTAACATCATTTATCCGTTTTTATACTTGTTTCTGTGGCTGGGTCTTTTGGCAGACGTATTGTATACAACAGGTATGACTGATGATAATGTGATACTTACAGCAACAAAATAGTCCGTTTGGACTGCGTTAGAGTACAGGTGCCCAGCTCTTTTACTTTTTTGCACTCTCATTCTAATCAGTTGTTCGTTTCAATAAATGAGCAAATATCTAGGATAAATAAAAAAACTGTCACAATTGACAGAGTGTATGTGTGTGTGTTTGTTAGTGAGTTGGGTGTTCTGTTCTATACAACTGGCAGAAGCCATAGAGTTGTATGTAGTATTTAAAGTTGAAAATGCATTTGTTTTTTAGAGAACTGATTTGAACAGAATAAAACGCGCGACCGTTTGTTTTCTTTGGTAATAGATTTTTGCTTTGTGAAGCAAAGGTCAAATTGTGGACCGGTTAAGTATCTGCAATGCAAGCACACATGATGATACAACGTTCATGTATAAAATAAGCAGAATAACAATAACCGTAATAATAATAACAATAATAATAGTAATAATGCTGTATGCCTGTCTGTCATTTTTCCCGAGTCGTCATCAGTTTAGTAATTGGATCCAATTGTCGTAATTGTTCGCCGTTGTCAACGGCAAAAAAAGTAATGACAGTAATGATGGAAAAGGTTTAAATTTTAAATCTGGCAATTACCATCAATATCTGCAGCAACATCAGCTATCTGTAAAGTTTAAAAAAAAATACTTGTGTGCTACTGCTATGCTGTCGTCTGTCGTGTGTGTGTGTGTGTGTTGTTGTGTGTACCTAACTAATCATCTAGATGCGCAGTGGTAGGGATGATGGTGATGCAGATGCTGATACTGACTAACTCTCCTTTTTTCTGGGGGAGGTTTTAATCAGCCCCGTCGCTTTTTCCACTCGCTCTACGTTTTAAAAATTTGCCATCCTTCATCCTTGAGAGATTTGTTTCTTCGGTTTTTATCTCCGCGCATTACTTTAAATTGTGTAAAAATCACAACAAGTGCAGGAAGGCTGAGTAGCACTTATACGCGAAATCTTTTTTGTAGTGGTTATTATATACAATGAAGAGGACGGCGAATAATTTGCGATTTCCGAGAAAAAAAAAACAACTTCGTTTGTCTCCTCAAGTAACTCCATCAACACCCGTCCGTCATCAACTCGTACATACAGGTTGTGATAGACTCTCTTAAACCGACAAATACGTTTTGTATGCTGCTACCTAGTAACTAACACTGTACGATTGTAACTGCCATTGCCATTTGCCATCCTGTTTCCATTCTTTCCCTTTTCCACGTCTGTTCGGCCTCTTCAGATTGACTAAAGATCTGTCGGATCATTGTTACCCCGTGCGTACCTAACAACCTAACATGAACAGAGAATGTGTATGTGTGAAAAAATTGAAAAAAATGAAGCGTCACTCTACTACTGGAGTAGCTCCAGTCACAGTGGGAAATAATTATTCGTACTGATCACAATAGAACAATGCAAATGGCATGTGAAAAGTTAATTGAGTGGAACGAAAAATGACGATTCACGGTACGAGTAAAATTAAGATTTTCATTTTTTGCATTTTCGGTATTAGTAGTTGTCGTTTGTCGTAAGTGGGGGAGCTTTTGTCAGAAAGAGGCACACATAATATGGAGGTGTAACAAAGGAAGTATAAAAATGAGCGCGTATATTCATCATTGTATGGGTCTTTTTTAAATGTTTTCCCTTCTCGCTTTTTGCCTTCTCCGGTGGTCGTGTTAAAATCCTGCGCAGAAAATACTTTTAAGTTTATTTCTTAAAAAACGCTTAAATATTTTACAAGTTTTTGCGAGACAGTCTGTAATATTAGACTTGAGCAGGAATAAAAGTTGGCATTCTTCTGACATGTTTTACATCTTGAAGATGATGACGACGACGACGACGGTGATGATGATGTGCTCTTTATGTTTCTGTGCGAGTTTTGCCAGAGTTATGTGTACGTTACTACTACCATTCATTTCTGGTGTAACGCTGCCATCCAGGTGTAGGTATACGAAAGAATGATGGTTGATGCAATGATCAAAGCGATACTACTAATTTCTTAATCTGGCTAACTCTTTCCTCATTTTTTCCTCCGTTTGTCCTTGAAAATTGCAAACAGGACGACGGACCCCAAAGAGAGTACGAGAGTGATGGTGGTGGAAGTGGTGGTGCAATGCTGGGGGGATTGTGATGATGAAGATGATGTTGGTTGGTGGGTGCGTGCGCATATGTATTTCTTTCTACTTTATTGCGTACCGTTCTACCTAACTTGTAGCAGTACGCTACCACCACCGCCTGGGTTTTTCAAAACTAAAATGAACGTTTCTGCTGAGATTTGGGATTATTACTCACAATATTTTTGTGAGTGTTGCTTTTTTATATGGATATTTATATAATGGGACCACGATGATGATGATGATGATGATGTTGGTGTTACTGCTGTGTGCATGTACAAAACACCGCAAGGTAAATTACCTCCTTAGATTTTCCTCTCGCTTCATGGGATCGTGATCATCTTCGTCTTCTCCTTGACGTTTTACTCAATTGATTCTGGGTTACATTTAGGTACACCATCCCATGGACCAAGATTCAAGAAAACGAAAAAAGGTCCATTAAAATTTGAAGCACATTAAAATTCTCTCTTCAGTTTAATTTTATGCTATTATTATTTTTGATAATACTGCTGCAGAGATTTTAAATGCTAAAAATAGACGAGATCACACACACAAAGAGTGAGGGAGAGAGAGGGAGAGAGGCAAAGTTTAGTTTAGTATACATGTGTTTCATTAGACACACGTGGTAATAAAATCCACTTCTCCTTGGGGCCAACCAATAATGTTTTTTTTCGTCTTGCGTTTTCTTCTCCTTTTCTAGTCCTACCTGCCTAGCTGTCACTACTCACTCACTATCGCTGAAAGACGTGCAGGAGTCTCTAGTAGAAAAGTTGGGGTGATGTCATCCTTTCTCCACTGCGTCTTACTTTTAGTTGTCAGGTCTTCGTCACTGATCGTTAACTGCTGAAAGCAAAATACATATATACACATAGAGATGGATATGCAGATGTATGCAGCAATAACTATAAATTAAAATATCTATTTTACGTAGATTTGTCGTCCAATTTGCATGCACACTCATGTATGTAATTTTCTGGGCCACACGAACCAATTAATAGGGAGCTGCTGGCGAAAAGCAAATATTATAACTCTGGGCAAATATGAAGCGTTTCCACTAATCTTCACACCGTATTCGCTGTTGGACTTTCGTTCTCGAGTCAGTCTAATATTAGTCGACGTGTAAGTCAACTATGTATATAGTTGCTTCAGAAAGATACAAACAACATCGAGTTAACTTGTTTTCCTCTTTTCTCCAAAAAAAGCATGATCACATATACTCGTTTCAAGTAAAGTGTAAAATTACTTTTAATCAAATCAACTCTGTAAGACGTAGTGTAAGAAATTAATATTATTGTAGCGTGACGTTATTTAATTCGAGAAAAAGATTCGACTTAGATTGGCCATGCATGTGAGTCATCATACATCACTTCGCCTAAAACTTAAACATGATTAACATTTACCTACCAGTAACTCAAAAGTAGATTAATGTTTCAAATCTTTTGAATACTGTAGACAATATTAGCTTGCATTACGAGGGAAGAGAATGGTACATAGTTCCAATATAGCAAACGGTTATAAAAATATCTAGCGTATATAGTGCATGACATGTGTCTTTATAGTAATAGGGACCTGTTGTAGTTTGAAATATTAATGAGATAAATTTACACGAGAAAATAATGCCGAAAAGTTTCTATTACATTTTGTAAAAAGTGAGACGATAATGACAAAAACTTGCCAATTTTTGAGGATCTTTACTTTTTATATTATTATTCAGTCTATGCAATTACCAACGGTTGACTTAATGCAGTAATCTCGTTGGGATGCAAACTTGCAAAATTACGAAAATAAAGTTTCAAAATTGTCATTTCCACACTCCTTCCCAGTGAATGTAGTTAACTAATATGAGGTCCTCAGCTCATTTTAACAGAACGACACATGAAAGTTTTCATTTTTAACCGTAATGGAAAAAAGTACAATATTATATTCGAATGACGTACGAACTCTGGAAAAATACAATCAACGTAGAAATACGTTTTACAAATTTAAAACGAGCTCCCTTTCCGAGGGATGACGATAATCAAGATATTGACAACCCCCTAGCAATACGCCCACACACAGAGTGCCTTTCTCCCCATCTCAAAAAAGGAAACAAATAAATATTATGTGACCCATTGCTCTTTTATGAGGAGGTTTATTTTGGAAAGAAAAGAATAGGAAAAACGGTTATCTCAAACTGAAATTTATTTCTGTGTTTAGCTGTGATATATGGAATTTTGACCTTGACAACACGACTGCTCGCGCCCTGATAGTGACAGAATGGTCATACGAGGAGACATTCCATGTTGCTGTTACCCTATAAGTGTGGGTCGTTTGAACAAATTCAATCTTTTACACCATCATCGCAATAACAATAACGGCAATGACAGACGGCAAAAACACACTCTCTCGTTTTTATATTTCCAGCTGTGTAAATCGTCTTGCTGAAACGAAATCATGTATCTTCATCATTAAACCTTGTGGGGGTTACTTTTTCTATAGTAGGAGCAGCAGCTGCCGCCGCTAGTTTGCGTCGAAATTCTTTACCCCACAATATCGTCAAATTACCCGTTTGTCATTCTCCCGGCTAGGTTTCTTCATCGGTTTTCAGGTAAAATGATTATATTCTCGGGTCATAATAAGATTACTTCCGCATGCACACACATACACACACACGCAAACCCACTGACGATGAGCGTACATCTATAGAGGCATGCATATATAGAGTAAGCCAAATAGGAAAAGAATGATGAAAAAGAAAATGAAAAAGGGCAAACTTTCCGCCTTTTTTGCTTGTCATTTAAAGCTGAAATCTCGGAGAACAAGACTTGGGCTTTTAGTTCCGGTACCCCCTCCATATCCGTGAGCTTCCATCCTATTATCATTTAACAACCGGGATCACATCCACATCACTTTCTTTAGAATGTACAAGAAGTGCAGAGTGGAGAAAAGTCCGACATTGTTATCAAGCACTTTATACCACACAAAAGAAGATTTAAGTGCATACTTGATTCTTATGTTGGTCATGAGCAAGATTGGAGTTAGGCTATAGGAGAAAGTGAAGAAGTTTTCATAGAGCGAACACACCTATCAGTTCTGGAACATCATCATAAATAAGGTGTTATGACTGGAGAGAATGGTCAAAGTCAGGAAAAGTGAAAGGGAGAGAGAGATAGATAGATAGAAAAGAGAGAAAGAGGAAAGAGAGAGAGAGAGNACCTATCAGTTCTGGAACATCATCATAAATAAGGTGTTATGACTGGAGAGAATGGTCAAAGTCAGGAACAGTGAAAGGGAGAGAGAGAGATAGATAGATAGAAAAGAGAGAAAGAGGAAAGAGAGAGAGAGAGAGAGAGAGAAAGGGAAAACGGAAAGAGAAATAGCCTATTATTCTCTCGAATAATAACAGATTGTAGTAAAATTCTGACTCGGCAGCAGCAGAACCAGCAGCCGGAATAGTGGCGTAGGAGTCCAACTAGAATTTCCACTTTTCTTCCTTTTATCGTTGTCCACATCCTACAAAAGAAAATTTACATATTGGTCGTACGAAATCGTGGCGGGAGGTGTATTAAAAGTGTGTCTTTTTCTCCCAAAATGAATACTGAGAAGAGAAAGAGGGAGAAAGTCCATCATACTCTAGAAAAGTATCCATCTTTGCAATCATCCATGCGATGACGATGGGTCTATCTATTTTTTCAATCCTCCGGGAAATAGAAATGTGTAGAGAGAGAGAGAGAGAGAGGGTGGGAGAGAAACACGCTTCGAATATATATGGGGAAAACAAATTTTCCTTGGTCACCCAGTATATCTCCGAGTTCAGTTTACCATTATTGTCACCACCACCACTATCAACATCCACTTCCTACGGGCTTGAGAAACCATGTGGTGCATGATAACTCTTCGGAATCTGGCTGGAGGAAGGAGGATACACAGCAGCTTCTCAAAATGCCCACATTAGTTTCTCCGAAAGTGGGCTGTGTACCACCATTAGCCTGAAGGACTTTGTTTTACTTTACTTTTGCCCGATTTTGAACGACCTCTTTCTAATAATCTTCATCTCCACAAAACTCAATTTTATTCCATCATCCCACTTCCCATACTTTTCTAACTCGCCAAAAAACCCATTAGTGTACACGTACATACACATATGTAGTGACTTCCTCATGTACGGAACTGAAGGACAGTGTAAAAAGAAGAAGGGAATTGAGAGAAACCCAGCAATTCATAACCTGGTAGCCTCGAATATTATTATCATCTGTTTACAGATGTGTAAACAGTATGCATTGTGCTCTTATCATCAGCATCCCATAAAAATTACACTTGAACCGGAATAATAACAGTTGTACTAAGTAACCTCGAAACGTTACTGGATTTTCTAAATCGCAAATCTCGAACAAGTTTCTTGTATTTGCCAGATGGACGGAGAGAGATATTTATACAAAGAAACAAAACAATCACTATTGTTGTTACTACTACTGTTGCTGCTGTTGTGCTGATATACGCTGCCACGTAGTGCAAGCTGGAAGGAGTGGGAGTGTGGGTTATCAAGTGAAAAAAGCAATTAGTTTAGTGTAGTATTTTATTATCTTTACCATTTTTTGGAGAGAGAAAAAAAATCCTACAAGCAACTACTGCAGCTGGCATTCTTGGGAGTAGTCGTAATGGTAGTCGTTGTAGACATCAGCAGTGGAGCATGTAGTAGTAAAAGCAGAGGGGCATACTGGCTAGATTTATGAAAATAGTGTTATTTTTCTGTTGTTATTGGATTGATGATGCAGAAGGAATGCGACGACGACGACGACGACGAAGGCGATGACGATGATGATGGCAAGCAATGTCGATGGTAGCTGGTGAAGCTGACATGGCAATTGTTTCTTGTTGTGCCTTCCCCTTCTTTTTCTCCATTGTGGAAAAAAGTAAGTCGGAAGCAGTTGAATAATTGCACAGCTTTCGTCTGTCCTTCTGTCGACATTTCTTTCGATTCCGGCGGCAGGGGAACAGGGAAGGTACTTTTCAAATTTATTCGGTGAAAAGTCTTCCTTTCCTGAAACAATTAGCCAAGATTATTTTTTCCGCTTTTTTAAACGGCGCCATATTCCGAACAGTAGAAGGGAGATAGGGAGCACAAGCGTGGGACCGACAGAACGATAGACAAATCATGTTTATTTTATGATTGTTTTTAATTTGAATGCGTTAGCGAAAAATGCCTGTACCGGGGTTAAATATACACACTATAGAACATATTAAAACAGAATGAAATAGGTTGCACGTGTCCACCTCTTTGCTTGTATTTTTTAACGTGTTTGCACACTGTACACATTTATCCTCTAATTCCCAAGAGTGTAGGATTATTCATAAAAATAATGGTAATGAAATAAACAAGGAATTTCCGCCTCTGCATAAAACAAATATGTACCTAGGGAGGGACACCCTTTTCCTGAAAATAAGCAGAAATAACACAGCAATCCCATATTCAATACTTCTCGTTTGTCAAGCTTTGTTTGTCTAGGAAAGCTTGGTTGTAATTTTTGACAAAATTTGTAAACAGTCCACAGTAGCCCAACAGCCTTGGTGACACCATTATCTTCCCGCTGGTTTTTTCGCCTTCACTTCTAGGTTAAGTTCACGTGTTACTTTCGTTAATCACGTGAATTTGGCAAAACTAGTGTTCCCTCCCGGCACTACACTCCTTTCCTCTTACAGCCAGAAGCTACGAGGGTTTTGTTTGATGCTTCCGATACTTTGTTTACTTCGTTTTCGTAAGAGTCCCGTTGAATTCTTGAAAATGAACTGGGTCTTTCGTCCTGTACCTATACACAATGCGAACCCATCTCTTACAACTTACAACAATGAATTTGTGTATGCATGTAACGAATCAAGTAAGTTGGCTACTGAAGAAAAAAAACAAATTTTTTCGACATCTCTCTCTCTCTCTCTCTTCATTCCCTAATCCATTTTCTCATTGCTGTGCATTCAGCCAAGCGATGTATCTTAGTTGGACTGATGGACTGTGAGTGTGTGTAGAAATGTGCCAGCCAATGTAAGTGCCAATAAGCAAGCGCATACTGTAATAATGTGCCAATCCGTATGTACATTCCATACATACATACGACGTGTATATTCGCACATGTCGACGTTATGACTCCTAATTGTTCTCCGCGGATGACTCCCATATTTCCACGGGGAACAGACCAACAATTCTCTACATTTTGTCGTCTTCTTGTAACTGTCTTTCCTTGTCTGCGTGCATGCTTGTGTGAACGGAAATTAAAGACGACTTATTAACATGTCGCCTTCCAGTATGAACATGAGACCTTGGGCTGGGTATTGCCAAGATTTACCAGCGTTACTGGTTATAACGGGAGAAAAAATAAAGGAAATGAAAAGTCTTCATCACCGTTGTTGTTGTTGTTGTCGTCGCCATCAACCTTCTTCTCCGCGTCGACGTTCCACACATCATATGCCTATCAAATCAAATCGACCATACTTTTTCTTCCAATTTTCACTTTTTCTTCAACATTTTTTCCTGCCAAAGACGCAGCGGAGAATGTTGGATTGTTGCCGATGGTTATAATGTATGGATGTTTCTCGTATTTTTCGTATTACTCTACTACCACCACCACAACAACAACACGAAATGATAACACCAATGAATCGTTAAACTTGTTTGTTGTTGTTATTGTAGTGTTTTAGCACTGCGATCACGGTGGCGTCCCCAGCAAAATTGCCGCATTCTTATTCTTGCTGTCAGCCTTGCTGTACCATCATCAGCTACAAACTACACAACCGTTAATCGTTAATAATACGAGTACGTATACACGCCGAGTTGGAAAAGGAGGAGAAGGTTAATTGATGTTTTTTCTCGCTTTCTTCCTGTCCTCATTTCCGTTGTCGTATCCAAACACATAAACATAGCGCTTTCCTCTCTCTGTGGCGTACGTACCCAGATGTTTTGAATGTGATAACGGGGATTATATTTTACTTTCTCCGCGTACTATTGTGAAGCAGCTCATAACACATTGTCGTTTAGAGACAGAGAAAGAAAGAACAGTCTAAAAAGGCGGCTCCAATAATTTGTGCGACTGCTGTTGATCATCATTATTCATTATCACTACCATTGACTGTAATGTATAAATTGACATTGATAACAACGCCAATGACAGTTTCCTTTGGCAGCAGAAAAATACAGCGGCAGGACAGATTTTACAAACATTCGTTTCTCTCACTGTCTAAATATCTGTTTTTCCGCAGAATTTTAGCGGAACAAATAAAAGTAATGGCACGAGGGGAGAAAAAGAAGAATGGCAGACGTAATTTGATACAACTGTACACGATAGAGCGTCAAATTGCGACCTGCTCAAACTTCGCCAACGTATTATCCCTTCGCAAGAGATAAAACGGTCGGATTATTAGGAATAAGTCACATGGATACTTTGTTTTTTTTGCTAGCTGTGTCGGGTTGTGATAAACGTGCGTTTTTGTATTCCGTAACCCAACCTTTTTCTTGTATTTTACGAAGGGATAATAAGTTGTCGAGATTTGCTCAAATAGTCGCCCGTATATACACCATCGGTAGGGAAGCTTCTACAATTGCTGTGATGGTGATTGAAGTAGTCTTTCATTTCTTATCTCGTCTTTCCTACATACGCCAGCATTTGCATTGTTTTAGTAGAAAAGAGCAAATAAATACATAGTGAAGCGGAAAGGAATTTTAGCATTCTGTGTTCAAGAAAATATTTCAGAGATGCGGCCTGACTTGATTGTCGAGGTTTCCTTCTCTGTATTATTTCATTGGTGATGGGCAAGAGTGAGAAAAAAAACATGAGCGGAAGGGAAAAGCCAAGAGAAAAGAGAAAGTTCTGCCGAGAGGAGAAAATCAGGATAATCTGCTTTTCTCTTCTTTTTTTTCTCTCTCTCTCCCCTGCATCTTCCCCTTGCTGGCAGTTCCTTTACCTAAGTAAAGACTCAAAAAATAGTTGGTTAGCCTTTTGCACTTCATCATCATCTCCATGATCAGTGCTGTTTCTACCGTGTACAAAATTCTCTGCTGCAAATGCCGTGTCTATTCATTGGATACCGGGCAGTGTGCAAGGCGTCTCGTGAAGCGGAATTTGATAATGGTACCCGGCACTCTTCACGGTTCTTTTCTGCTAGCCTGTCTGCTGGTTAATCAATAGCCCTCAGTTAGAAGGAGTTGTTTTACTGGTTTTCGCCGTTGCTCCTTACAAGAATTTCCAACAAAGGAGTTCATAACCTTGTCAACGCCATTTCTGCTAGACAGACACAGCAGAAGAAATCGCATAACATAAATTCCTAGCTTCACGCGACACACATTTTTTCTCGCTATTTTCTCCGTGGTACTTGGTGCTGACCCACGGGAAATTCCACGGTTACAAGCAACAACGGCATCACACAATAATCTCGAGTAATATTGGTACATCGAAAATTATAGCTTTGATTAAACCGATGTACGATGTGCTAAATATTCGCATTTTATTGGTCTCACTCCCCATCTCTACAAAATTTCGCTGTTTTTCTTTGTCAGCTCCCTTCTCACAACTGCCGATGATGTATTCAGATGGTGTCTCATGGTAGTTTTATACGGATGTGCTTATACGGCAGACCGAATATTGGTGCCATGGTGACACGTGCAAATGACACCGCCATTACAAAACTTCACCCTTAATACATATAATAGTGATTATGGAATCCCTAATTACTAGCAGTTTTCTCATCAGCCGTTAATCCTGGCAGTTTTGTTAGCGGGTTTAATTTTATTTCACTGAACTACGTACCTACACGCCCCAGCAAGAAGAAGCAAGGCAGAAGATGATGATGCAAGTTGCTGTGGCATGGCTCCACATGCGGTAGCATTTCAAACCAATTCTTATCTCGCTCTCCCTGGGTACTTTAATCTTGCTAGGGTATAACCATGCAGGTACCGCTGGATTCGATCCCGCCAGATTGCGAATTTCCCGCACAGCAGGATAACAGCCTGGAAGAAACACAGTTTTTATCGCCACAGTAAAATGGTATTACACATAGATACAACCAGACAGAGAGATTAGAGCTACTAGTAGTAAAAGTTGAAAATAAACGAGAAAAAAAGGGAGGAAAGGAGTAGAGGTTCGCTGCTAAAATCAGACAAATCCTGAAGAATTTTATTATTTGTTTCGTCTGTAAATTAAAACTCTGGCGCTGGCTTATTTCCTTTTTTTATTGGTATATCTGGGCTTTTCGTATGTTTAAATAGGTAAACAACAATCAACGAATCCCACTTGTTGTTCTCGCTTGCCAATATGGAATTACCCCATTAGAATTCCGACTAAAACTTTGTATGCAGACAGACACATGCTTATAGTTAGTAGTAAGTAGCAGTACTATTACTCGATAATATGATACATGTAACCTTATACTTTGCGCTTCTTCTCCATCTGTCCCTGTCTCTACGAAACGTAAACACTAAAAGCCTAAATTATATATATCCCATATCCATTTTTATTTTTTGTACCAATTTCCCCTTCATGCAAGAGCTTTTCTAGCGAGTGATGATCCCAGTGCAGTGGGATGAGAGGATCCGTGGAATATTCCATTTTTTGCCACATTGTGTACTAGGGGACAACAATGGAAAATGCGATAAACAACGTACACTATGTAGTCGTGTATGTGTGGGAAAGGCGAATTTCTCGCGATATCCCCTTTTCCTGTTATTCCCACTGGTCGGTAAATTCCATATTCGCCATTATTTACCAAGCCGGTGGCAAATATGGTAAACTACAGTAAAGCTACCATTCTTGTTTCTAGGGTGACTTGTTCTGCTGCTGCTGCTGTTGATGTTTTCGTGTTGTTTATGTTGCTCCTACTGATGATGAAGATGATGATGACGACGACGACGATGTTAATGAATCAACTAAAAGCATGAATGACAGAGAAGAGAAGGCAGCAGACATCATCAATACGGATCACTTGAGGATAATAATACTTGGGATAAAACCTTTCTTTCTCTCCTGACTGTTGGTTTCTCCTGCTACACACACACATATATATACATACGCACATCGTAATGGCACACAATCTGAGAGGAATATAGGAACCACTTTCCCCACTTGTTCCGCAAATTCCTCCTTGGCCTCTTCTCCCATCCTCCAGAGAGGATAATGCCATATTCTCTCCATTTTGAACGCTTGGCTGCGTTCTGAACGGGGCTATTTATGGAGTCAAGATAATGAATTTTGGAATGGCAGCAGATATTCTCCACTTGCCAGGTGGATGTGCCAAAATGTAAATTTGTAGTCTGTTACTGCTATACTTATTATTATTATTATATTTTTAATATTATTACTCTGGTAAATCCCTCCCTGGTTCGCCAGCGTTCAGCCGTAACCACTCAGTAATACATTATCAGCTGCCGAGGAAGAGGCAGTAAATCTGGATCGAATTTTGGTTCAGTAAAATTCAATCATCAAATCTTATTATCCTCTCGAAAGAGCATTTGCAAACAGACTGTATTACTGTTGTGTTGTGCTGGGCAGACAATGCAGAGCAGCAACGGTCATTCTCTCCCCCTCTTTTTCTCTTTGTTGGTCTCGTTCATCCTGATAAAATACACAAAGCCCTTACTGCTAATGTAAAATATCTCGAAATTGTCGACAAATGAATTCATCCAAAACTGACGTATTATTTCTTCCTGCTGGCGATTTGCCTTCGTGGTTATCTCTGCCTGACCACTTGGGTAGACACAACTGCTAGTGGACAACAGAGCTACGCTCTACGCTCGCTATCTAGTCCGAGCACACACCCTTTAGCTTTGTCGTTGTCAATAATGTATGAGGCGATTTTTTAGGATGAATGTTGAGATTTACATAATATGGGATTTTCGTGGGATTTCCAACTTACTGTCATCATCACATCAGTCTACTTTTGTTTAATGTTTTATGTCTAAGATGACCTCATTTTTTCATTCAATGTGTGTCCAGGGATGAGCGTATGCTGTTTGCATGTTACATGACGTTAGCTCATCTACTAGCACAAAAAAGTAAGGTACATGTAGTTCTTGTTGATAATAGTAGAGAATAAAATGTTGTATCCAGCAATAATTTTAGATGTATCAGCGTTTAAAGTTAATGTGTACGCTTTTGGGAGGTTTCTGACTGATAGTTGCCCACATTCCTATACACTCCCTCCTTCGGGGTCTGCGGAAACACATTTAAAAAATAAATGGTAGTACGATGACTCAAAGAATTCTAGCATGCCCCGGCCAAAACAATTTTATCCGACTCATGTGAGTTTATTATATGCACACCGATGTATTACGCTGCTGTAAACAGTTTTAGTATTGTTAGCAATAACTTTGCGTACAACTTCTGTAAAATAAATTAGGTTCAGATGAGCCAAGTCGAACCAAATGTTTTATTTTAAGTCTTTAAAAATTGATTTCTTAGTAATTCTGCCATCCATCCTTTATTTTGATCCCGAAAATCATCAATTAAAGGACAGTGCTTCATTGTTTCGATGTTTGCCCTCTATTTTGAAATCGGTTGCTCTTTTTTTATTAGCACAAATGCAAGTATGGAGCACCTTTACACTGAAATATGAAGAAAAAATTTACTTTGCCCACATTCTAATTGTTTCAATTTTAGTTTGATGACAAATGTAAGCATTACATTTTTTCTTAACTAGCTGTGAATTGACATCATTATAACACAAAAACATTCAAACACTCGAGTATCTGTTATGTAAAAACAAATAAAGGTGTATTTTTCAAGTATCCTTGTGTATGTCCTCTATTTGGGGTTAGGATATATGGCAGGCCTACTTCTTAGAATCCTTTATTACTTGCTCTAATAAAAAGGACAAATTGCCATCATCAACAAACAAATACCTCGGTCTTCTACAACCTGACATGCCAGATAAAATATTTTCGGGTAGGCTGCGCGCTGGACAATACGATGGTTTCTCTTAGTTGGGGAACGCGAGCACAGTAAAATAATCCCGGATTTGGGCTTCATATTGATACCCATCCTATTCTACCAATGCAATATGAAGTATGATTATGATTTACAGTGGCAGCGGAACACCCACGCATGAGGGGGGCAGGGGTAGCCCTGTCCTGTAATACGTTAGGATCCTTATTCTTCAATGTTAAAACTATACCATCCTGGCGGGATTTGTCTCCAGACTCCTCCGGTTCCACCGATGATTTAGAAATATGTACTGCAATAAAACTTTTCTTTGAAAAAATAGCTGTACATTGTGAGGAGAAGGATTTTGATATACGTTAGATTCTAGAGGACTGTGCGAAACAAAGATATTGGAAATGGTTTGTGTCAGAAAAAAAACTTTCAATTAAATGGGAAGATTACGTTTTTGTGTCCCTTCCTTTTGTTAGCTGTAAGCTTTTTATGAAGAAAAATGTGTATTTTCTTACTACAATGTCATAATGTTAAATAGAAATGAACGTAAAAGTAGTAGACAGTCATGTGCATCCAATGATGCGGTGGGCTCTTCATTACTACAATGGTTCATGAGAAGGCATAAATTACAAGGAAACTTTAAAAAATATTGAAGTGGAAAGGCGGTGCCGCAAGATGGAAAGATAGTGTTATAATGCCATGTATGTAACTACCGCCTGTAGTGATTTATGTGTGTGTCGTATTTATTTAATTTATTTGTACACACCAGCGAAGACCATAAAATACATCTCGTATTTTGAGTCCATCACGTGGCTGTTTCCTGGTCAATTTCTACTGTCTATCCATAATAAACACAGCAGCAGCAAAGTACATAGATCACTCATCACAGCGTCATCTTCATCATTATTATCATTACTAAATTATAACCGCAATAATAATAATAATAATAATAATAATAATGGTAGCATTAAATATGCTTATCAAAAAGATTAAATGAAGAGTATATATAGGATATGGATATAGTTCATCGCTCCCAATTCTCCAAGATCTCTCTTTCTCTCTGCCTGGTTTTGACTTTGCTCTCAGATAGTTAGTTTCAAGGTGAAAAATGTGCCAATCATAAACACGCATAATATAGAAAGACTAACAATATATGTAGATAGAGCTATATTTTATAGTATTTGAATTGAGTACCTATACAAGATACATACCTAAATTTTGTATAATCAAATGCTTACGAGGGTTGTACAGCATACGTCATGACTTATGAGGGTATTATTATTTAGTGAAGGCTTGGTTTCGTCAGATATAAAAATTATATCCTTGATTTAGCACAGAAAAGTGTCGAATAATATAGAAATTTAAACTTTATGAACTACTGATTGCATAGATGTACACCGTAAAGGTGTATGTAATGTAGGACCGGATCCCAAAGTGCTGCAATTTCAAAGTATAAATTTTTCGTCGTGTTTCATAAATATTTCCCAAATCCATATCAAATCGATCTGTAAAATAAAATGCATAATTTGCCATTCGAATAAAAGGTGACGAACGCAAAAGGTGTATTCAATCACGTTATGATGATCCTAACGTAAAGTGTGGTAAAAGTAGTATATTATATTGTGGGGCACACGTTGCGCACTCCTTGTCAGTTAATCCACGAAACATTTCATTTTCAAATAAAAATTGATCAAAATTGTGAAGCAGATGTAGAAAAGTAGCAAGGCCAAAAAACACTCAGTCCTAGAAGACGTTCTCTTGAATGAAACATGTTTTAAATTTCACATAAACAGACAAGCTAACTAAACATCAACAAACTAGTTAATTTTGCTACATTTTAAACGTTACTGTGGTGTTGGCGACGATGATGATGTTGATGTGTGATGATGATTACACTTGTAGCACACTGTATGTGCATATAAATACATCCTAACAAAATTTATGTTCCTCATGTTTTAAACATGGAAAAGTGTCTAATTATATTTCTCTTTACGTGGTTGTTATCATATCGCCAATCACCACCACTGACTGCCACTAGCCAAACAAACAGCAGTACAGAAGACAGGAAAATATAAAATAGCTTGTATACTGCAGACACAGCAGCTATTATTATATTACAATTTTTCTAGTATAATAAAGCGCAAACTTTTCAGGTCTACTGCTGGCAGAATACATTCATTTCTAGTTTGAACCGACTATTTTAACTGCCGCTAGTAATGGTGGTGCACGGAGAAGACCCATTCTCTCTGGATGCTCTACCACCACCACCACCACCAGTTCACGACAAGGTTTGTGTTGCTGGTTGGTCTATTTTAGACGGTTAAGACAATATAGGGAAGTGAGTCGTTAAAATTCTATATCTTAAGATAAATTGCTTCAAACGCAGCAGAATATTATAATTTAGGAAAGGTATAACAATAGTAATGTGTAGCAACAGGAAGCATACAACTCATACAGGCGAGGAAACATTAAAGTTTTTGTCAAGGGAAGACACTAAGTTTGACACTGACACTGATCATGACATGACTCTATGGTTCCTTCGCGAGAGTGAATCTGCTGACAGTCTGTGTCATTGCCAGGCTCCAATTTATCACAATAAAGTGAAACTGCGATGCTTTAGCAAATATAATGATGCAGGGATTCACTCATTTTGAAACAGCACCTGTCAACATCTGTGAGGGAAACGTTGTGAATGACAGTATTATGTATTATATTATTCTATTATTGTCAGGAACATGTTACTTATGCGTATGTGACTGGCTGTCTGTTTGTCTAATTTCGTCAACGCTTGACGGTAATGCAGTGAATTTTATTGACTGATGGTTTTTACCGTTGAATGTCACGTATGATTAGAGACATAAGGCAAATGTCTAGTTAGTTTGAGCTTTCGTGTGTTAAAATTTTGACATAAGGTATGTATTATTTTTTGTTGTTGGCCTCACATGATCGAAAAAATCATTAGAAACTCACCCACAGGCCTCGTCCTATAGTTACTATGTAATCAACGGCAGATGTATGGTTATATAAGATATGTTATCTGTCTCTGTATTTACAGCTTTCACTGATAAAACTGAAACTAACCTTGGAGCATTTAGCTGAAGATTTTAACTCGTCGTTCTTCTATTGCTTTTCTTTCATGCCATGCTGAATAATTATCACATTCTTGTAAAAAGTTAGCGCGCTCCTTTTGTATAGTTGTTAACCATATTGCATGTTTCACCAAGTTGCATTTTATTTTTATCCCTAACGTTGATCCAAAAACATATATGTATCAGCATGTACAACGATGACGACAATATTAATCCTTTCTTATTTTCCTTACCGTTTAGTTCAGCTGTCCACTTTTAGAATGTGTCAATCTGGTAGCTAAATAGTTGTAAATTTGTTGCTAACTGACTCTACTCGTCGTTGCAAGGCAGGGATATCCATCTCCTCTGCAAATTAATCCGTGTCACATGCAATAACCGAATGACGATGAACGACGACAGGGACGATGATGATAACGAATGATACTGTTGGGACACAAAAACTTGTAATATATGTACTTACTGTAGCTTAAAAGAAATCTCCCTGCTTTAGACAACATACAATTGCGTATTTTGTTAACAGACATTCTCCAAGTTTTATGCTGCATTATTCGTCTATGCTCTACATCACAACGCTGTTAGCAAAATTTACGATGCATGGAACTATCAACATTTCGCAGTGTTCACAAAGCTCGTTACATAATATACTTACAGCAACCATATACTGACTACTAAAAAGAAGTACATCGAGAACAAGAAGAATTAAATAATCGAAGAAATTGCTGATTTTACTATAAAAACACTAAAGTTAAATTATTTTAGGGTAATCTTATTTTCTCCTAAACCATTTCGCATATTAAAAAAAATCGAAAATTTACTTGAAAACAAAACGTGGGTCTGATATTTTGATCTTACTATATATGCAATTCCAATTATGGCAGTATGTCTTTCACCGTCAACTACCTCATATCCCAACAAATTTGTCATTTTAATGCACCTTCCATCTGTGTTTCCAACAATTTTAAAACTTAAGTCGGTTGCAAAATGCAAAATTCGTTTTGGGGCATAAATATTTCTCTCAACGGTCTCTAAATACAAACAATAGCACAATTATTCCTTCAGTCAATTTTGACTCTACGTTGAAGTGTTAATTTTGTAGAAAATAATTCGAAAACTGCAGTTTCGTCCTATTTTTTCATGCAGTTAAAGGATTTTCGAAAAAGAGTACGTCCGGTCACTGTATACAGAGTCTCACATGATTAGAAGGTGGGGGTGGATTATGGTAATTTTCTTATTTCTGTTCCTCCCAAAACAAATGTGTGGTTAAAATAAACCTCAAGCAACATGCATGCATGACGATGAGAAAAATTAGAAAATGTTCCGCCATTCGCATCTGTTCTAGCTACTTAAGTTACAGAATCAGCAAAACCGGTAGCAACTTGATTAGCAAAACAACAACCGTTTCAGTTGTTATTTCTGCTGTGATGCTTCATTTCATAATATAATAATAATACTAATTGTAAGCGCTCTGGTTACAGCAATTTCATCAAACAGAACAAGTTGCTAATTCTGGTTAAACACTACAAGACCCCAAGCAGACGTGGAAGTCAAGACAATGACAGTAAAACAAGGTATAAAATTGTCTTTCATTTTCCAGGTTGCGTTCATGTCATATGCGTGTACATGAGTATGTATTTGTTTGTGTGCTCAGATAGTATGCGTACCTATGTTTTGTCTATTTATACCTGCTTCAAAATTCAATTGCGAATTGATATACGAAGACTTCTACTTGCTTCTTGCTGCTAGATAAATTCTGATTGTAACCGCAGTACATCGTGTTTCTCAGCTTGCCATATCACATACAGTCTGCACGACACTGGCTGTTTACGCATTTAGTTTGCCACAAGCTGTTTATAACTAGAGTAACATTTAATTTTAGAAATACGATTAATACTACTACAATGCAATAATATGCTACTGCTTATGGGCCATATAAAGCGAGTGTACATTATGAGTAGGCTTTAGAATTATATGTAGCAAAAATAACAAAATATGTATGCAATTATGCACTAAGAAATCGAAAAAATGCAGCTAAATATGCAGTTAAAAACAGCTTACAGGCAACAAATTACAACATGATATTTGGTAGCAATAATGAAAAATTAATCAGATGATAAAATATTTACTCATTTACACGCAATTCATGTCATACTGGCAACTTGGAACCATTTCGTGGTTCTGTATGATGACCCGTTTTCTGTTACCCAAAAGTATCAATTTCTCCATCCTAAAACTCATGAGGTAAAGAGGCAGTATGCTAAATAACGGGAGGTTCTATCTTGGTATTTGGGTGTGTTCCATTCAGAACATCATTTACAGCAAAACTACTCTTAATGTCCAGATTTATTTCCACAACAGTCTGGAATTATTAGTGCTTTTAGATTTACTATTCTCTAGGAAACGTAGGGTCGAGTTTATCATATCTACAACATCGGTTAGCAGCAAATTTCTGGTCTCGAACTTATTAATATTTCGTGTCAAAAATGTGTAGTTCGAGCAAACATCAATAAACTGCTCTCTAAATAGATCCTAAATAGAAAATTTATGTA
>JAHZNE010002311.1:0-26712 GCA_027744055.1 Callyntrura sp. NNG-2020
CTTCAAATTCTGTGACCACCTTGGAGAATTCACATGCAGATAATTATTTTTTACTTCCAACTAAAGGACGTTCTGTAAATGACAAATGGATGGAAACATGCCGGATACCAATCGTTCAAATCCTGTCGGGCCATTTTGAATTCGCCACTCAACTGTTACATGAGCAAATTGGCGTTGTCAATGTCGCACCATTTCGACAGTTATTCCTTAACGCTTTTCAAAAGTCCCACTCTATTTACACTACTATGCCCAATATGCCCAGTTTACCTATGTATCCCATGAAAATACTCCATGGCATGAAAGAACCGTTACCTCAGTCTTCTGGAATTTTTAACGTGAATGTCTTGGTCAACTGTAGATTAAAGATGTGTTATGAGCTGGTTACAAAAGGACAATTTATGGAAGCCATAGATGCTTATAGAACTCTACTCCTAAGTATTCCCTTGACCATAGCTGAGAGCAAAGGGGAAATTTCGCAGGCTCAAGCATTAATTACACTTTGCAAAGAGTACATCCTTGGACTACAAATGGAACTGTACCGGAAAACGCTTTCTAAGGAAAGTCTGGAAAATCAACGGCGTAGTTTGGAGTTGGCTGCTTATTTCACTCATTGTTCCTTGGATAATGTACACCTCATGTTAGCGTTAAGAACAGCAATGAACTTGAGTTTCAAATTGGGCTATTTCAAGAATGCTACAGGCTTTGCAAATCGATTGTTAGAGTTGGGTCCGTCGAAAGACTTGGTACTTCAGGCCAGAAAGCTGCTGAAAACCGCAGAGGGGAATAACAATACTTCTCAGGATGAACTTTCGTACGATGATCACAATCCATTCAATTTTTGTGCTAAAACGTACAAACCAATTTATAAAGGACAGGTGAACGTAAAATGTCCATTTTGTCAAGCGGTGTACGTTCCTGAATTAGCAGGAAACGTATGCGATGTATGTGTTGTGGCAGAAGTTGGAAAACCGGTAATGGGATTAAGGATCAGCCCGATTCAGTTTCGATAAACAATAAGCACTATAGGGTTATTATTGGCCTTGAGTTTAAAAATTGAATCGTTGAATTTTGTAGCTCTTTACCCTAGTTTTTTTAGCTTTACTCCACTCCCTCTTAGAAAAAAATATATCATCCATGTGAATCTTATTTTTAGAAAACAAACGTTTGATGATTTTGTTTACACTATTATATGAGTTGATATTCAATGTTGAATGTTATTTTTATGAATAAATTCTTCTTTAAAATAGTCTCTTCTATCATCTGTCATCTAATTTTTGTATTCTAATGCATTCCAGTTCAATATCGGGTTGATATGGTTCATCAACTTCGTTCGTCAACAAAGTGTCATGTAAAAACATCATTCTTAAATAGCTGTGGTTGGTTAATAGAGTCACTGTGGTTGTTATAGTATTCATATGGAATAATTATAATAGCTGCTGTAAAAAAGAATGGACATTTTCAACGACTGACGACTATTGACTATTACGCTACAACGAAAATACACAAATACCTGGACAGTGGGCATTTTAAATTTTAATAGATATTTTCTTCTAAAATTGCTGTTCAGTTAGAATCGAATATATGTTTTGTATATAACGGTATACTCGTTTTCATCTCTAATTAATATGCGGAACAGAATTCATAGAAATAAGTGTAGACTAGTGGTTATATTATACCTACTAGCTGTATTATATTTAGCATTACGATGGGGAAGATTTCAAGGACAAAAGTCAAGTGTCAAGTTTCCGTCTATTACACCAGCTTTTCCGTCTTCACCAGCTTTGAAACTTTTTGAACCAGCTGCTTCTCCAGAAAAAATTGTTATTGGAATGGTGGTTTGTGTGGGAGGTTATGCTAATGTAGGACGGGGAAAAAATGAAACCCGATTATTAAATGAAGCTGCAGCAGAGCCCCTTACCCTCATTAAATCAGTCCTGTTATCGGGGAAGGTGTCAAGAGTTAAGGAAGTGGATTTTCATATTTTTACGGATGGTTGGATGATTACCAATACAATCAGGAAGACGGTAAGCATTCAAGGAAGAAGAGGGGGTCACAGAACGGTTACTCATAGTTTCGAATAAAATGGGCATTGTTCATATCGTTGTCTTTTTAACAGGTAGACGAGTATAGAGAAATAATGAGAGAGTATATACACGTGACCGTGTATTATTACAACGCTTTCGATTCCGTTCCTAAGGGATATGAGCGGGATTTTATGGACAACATTCGAAGGTGTGGATACGTTCGCCTTTTCTTCCCCTCTTCACTTCCTTCCAATCTCACTGAGATTTTATACCTTGATACAGACATCATCATCACAGGGAACATTACCCAAATATGGGCAGACTTTAAGGGAAAGGTCCTAAGCTTGAACTCAACTAATCATCTCCCAAAATTGGCAGCAATGGTTCAAAATTCTGAAGTGGGGAGGAACTACATGGATATTTTTGTTTACAATTTCATGCGTATACCCCATGTTCCACCCAGAGGAGTAAACTCTGGAGTAATATTCATGAATTTGGATGCAATGCGAAAATTTAACTGGGAGAAAAAAGTTATGGATATATTTAAAGAGCGGCGAAGCTCATTGGGAGGAGATCAGCAACTGATTAATGTGCTGTTTCACGACCACCTTGATAGGCTGGCCTTGTTCCCGTGTCAATATAACTTTCAGCATTTGCATTGTGAAAAAGGACTGGCTTGCAGAAATGTTACCACGGACCCCGGCGGAATTCATATCATGCATGGAGCTGGAGGACTTTTTCACAAAAAAGGGCGATCTCATATTGGCTTGTACTTTGCATTTAACAAGGTTTCCATCAAAACAACTAATTAACGTTATTTATGCATCCTGCAGCTTGCCTACAAAAGGTTTTATCAAGTCCAATGAGGTAACACTAAATTTCTTCATTTCTTTAAAGTTTAGCATGGGCCTTCATCACCAAGTCGTGTCACGCCTGTATAAACCTCTTATACAATTCTACAGCAAAGTTTATGTGGTTCCCAAGGTGAACGGAATGGTGACTTGTCATGGGACAATTGGAAAATATCTTTTTAAACAGATGGTGACCTAAAATATGATTTGCTCAGGGTAACCTACGGAATATTTAAAAAAGGATTACAAACACGTATTTACCATTATTTATTGTCGTTTTGTATCCACTAATTCGCTTTTGTGTGCCAAAACAAATAAATGAATGAGTTTATATTCTATTGAGCTGGATGCAGTAATCGAAATACTTTCTCTATTATTCTGCCTTTGTGTTTCATGTCGAATCTCAAAAATAAACGAAAAGAGTTTTGTTATTGTGTCAATGCACATAACGCAACACATTGAATATTACATCATGAAGTTGAGACAGAGAGAAGGTGCTGCAGCACTAGTCATAACATTTACCATATTTGGTTTCCGATACCATTACTCTCGAAACAAGACTTCTTCCGAGGCACCAATGCAAACTGAATCTCTTAACGAAAAAATAGTAATTGGTATAGTTACCTGTGCCGGTCGCTATAACAATGCTGAGGGAGGGCCCAACGTGACACCGACCCAAGCAATAAACACGGCAACGGAGGAGACGATCGTCCTAATTAAATCTATCTTGATTTCAGCAAAACTGTGGAAAGCGACTAATATTGAATTTCACGTTTTCACTGATAGCGAGTCGCTCTCAGCATTGCTGATGGGAAAGGTTGGTATAGTGGTCGGTCTGAATATTTTATGTCCTTCATACTTTTTTTCTGTAAGCGCAGTTGAAGGAGTTTGGGAACCTCTTGAAGGACTACATGACAATAACGGGACATCCGTACAACGTGTTTCGGACTGTGCCTCAGGGTTTCGAAAGAGATTTCATTGACAACACGCGTAGTTGTGGTTACGTTCGTCTTTTTTTCCCTGACTTTCTTCCCAGTAATCTGAAGGAAATTTTGTACCTGGACACGGATGTGATTATCACTGGGAATATTGTAAAAATTTGGAGAAAATTTAAAGACAAAGTTGCCCCCTTGGGAAGTTACGGACAAGAAGCGAAATTGGCAGCGTTGGTGCAAAACTCGGAAGTTAACAACAAAACGGATAAAGTTTACGACGACAACTTTTCCAGGATTCCGCATGTACCCCCACGGGGAGTAAATTCAGGTGTGATGTTTATGAATTTGGAGGCTATGCGAGAGTTTCAGTGGACAGGGAAAGTAATGGAAATTTACAAAGAAAGGAGAAATACTTTAGGCTGCGATCAGCAATTAATTAACATTCTGTTCCACAATCACCTGGATCGATTGATCACATTCCCGTGCCAGTACAATTTTCGATATTTACATTGTGAGCAGGGGCTAACATGTAAAAATGTAACCACGGACGAAGGCGGCATTTATATAATGCACGGTGCTGGAGGAACGTTCCACAAATCGGAGAGAAGCCATAATAAGCTATACAATGCCTTCAAATCGGTAAAATCACCTTTACAACATGAAAAGATATGTTATCCTATACTGTACCAATGAAATACTGATACCTGTAACGTTTGATAATTAACATCAAATATTACATGTCTTGATTTACTCAGTTTAACCTGGAACTTCATCAGGTGGTTAAGTCTCGTTTGATGCTTCCTCTGAGAAAATTTTATCGAGTTGTATTCGACAGTTTTAATTACAAACAAGCTGCAAGTTGTCAAGGAACAATTGGCATGTACCTTTTCAAAGAAATGTTTAAATAAACTTGAATTCTCAAATAAAACTAAATGTTCTTCTACCAATGAACACGTTTGTGCTTATATTATTTTTTAGTTCATTTGGCGTTTTAACACGAGTGTTGTTACGGAAAAACTGAATGAGCATTATTTAATAGAAAATATGCAGAATATGCTGATATTTAAGCAATATGTATCACATATTTAAAAATGCATTTCCATTTATGTTAGTAGGGAAGGGAACTTGTAGTCATACGATGATACGCCCCGTACCAAAGTAACTGCATCTCATTGTGGCGATACAAAAATAAAAGTACAATGACATCCTCTCTTTTCGCAGCTTCCCTTATTACCACTGGTAATAAATCTAACAAGTTCAAATGGCCATCCTCCCAATGATTCCACCAACGATGAAACGATTGTTATTGGAGTGGTTACTTGCGCTGGTGAAACGACAAATGACACGCTGGCTATAAGAAATGCTACAGAAAAACCAGTAACTTTAATCAAGTCTGTTCTACTATCAGCAAAAATTGGGAAGGCAAAATACGTTGAATTTCATGTTTTCACAGATAGTGGGGCCCTCAGGGCGAGTATAGAAAGAAAAGTACGTAACCCAAAATATGTAAATGACAAAAGTTATATGTTATGCATGTATTTATGTACATATTACCTTGTTATGTATGAGGTTGAAATTACGGCGTTGTTGTTCCCGTTTTTTAGATGAAACAATTCAAGCTAATAATGTGGCACTACCTGAAAATGACAGTGTATTACCACAGTGTTTTTCACTCTATTCCCCGTGGATACGAAAAAGATTTTATTGAAGGTCCACGTCGCTGTGGCTACGTTAGAATTTTCTTTCCTACCTCCATCCCTGCAACTCTGAAACATATTTTGTGTCTCGACACTGATGTGATTATTACTGGAGATATTCGTAAAATTTGGGACAATTTTAAGCTTGTCATTTTAAAAAATGAAGATTCCTCAACAAATGCTTCGACACAGTCACAGTTGGCTGTGATGGTGCAAAACTCGGAGGTGGTAGCTAATAACTACGTGGACATATATGAAGGGAATTTTAATGGAATTCCCCATGTTGCTCCTAGAGGGGTTAACTCGGGGGTGATGTTTATGAATTTGGAGGCCATGCGTAAATACAATTGGACGGAACAAATGATAAAAATTATGGAACAATGGCGCGATACACTGAAAGGAGACCAACAGTTAATTAACATATTTTTCCATTACAATCTGAAACGGTTGACGATGTTCCCTTGTCAGTACAACTTTCAACATTTGCACTGTGAAAAGGGATTGTCCTGTAGGACCGCCATTACAGATCCGGGAGGCATTCAGATAATGCACGGGGCCGGAGGCATATTTCATGAACCGGGACGATCGCATTATCAGGTGTATCGAGCGTTTAAATCGGTCAGTAGTAATAACTTCCTGATACCTAAATACTAAATAGCAATGATAATGGCAACCTTGATATTTAATTTTAATATATTCTAATTTCCATGTTTAAATTTCGCTTTCTATCGTAGTTTGATCTGAATCGCCACAATGAAGTCGTCACACATCTGTTTAAACCTCTGATAAAGTATTATAGTTACCCATATTCCATTAGCGACCCCTCCGGCAAAAGGGCATGCTATGGAATAATAGGAAAGTATCTTTTTAAACAGTTGATGTGAATTATGTAAATTTACAAGAATGTTGTTACAATGAAATGGGCGCCTTGTTTTTATAATACTCTTTCACTTTTTCCAGTATATTTTTATTTCTGTATTGCAGTTGACCATTAATAAAACAGCTACTTATGTTTTACTCGTGACTCTTTGAGTATGTATAGTCAACCTTCTAACTTAAAAAATAATGTTTATATTTTTTATCTTATAGAAAGATAAGTAAAACTTACTACTCCTATGCAATGTAGGTTTAACATTCCTTAGTAGGTACATGGTAATTGGTAATATAATTGTACATCCTTGTCTCCCTAGCATTCACTGTAGTAGTCCAGTTTTTGTGTAGCAAGGTGTTCCCTTAGTTCCCTATACGCAGCAAGTAATTATCGTTATTGTATCCAACTGTAAAATAGTATTATCATCATCACTTTCGCTTCAAGTAAAAATTATCAATATCGATGGGAATTTGCATACATGAAAAATTTAAATACATTCATTATTTCCAAGCAGACTCTTAATTATTCAACGGCAATACAAAGTCATGAAAAAAGTTCTCGTGCATTCTGTTCTAAAATGTTCAACTGACATTTTTATACAGCTTTGTACCTTTCAGCATGGTTTAAGATATGGCAAAACTATTGTATTAAGTACTAAAGTTAAGTGGATCCGGACCGGAACGTCACATTATAAAAAACATAGTTGTAGTTGCTCGTATCACTCTTATCATCAGTTAATTAATTAGACGATTTTATAATTTGGTTTTTATTATCCCTGTCCTAAGTGTGTCCTACAAGAAAATTGTAAGTTTAAAGTCTTATTGGTGGCAATAAACAGTACAGGTTCGTCAATAATAATTATAATAATTACATTTAGTAAATGTACTGCAGTTTAATTTATTGTATAATTTATTATGTCAGGTAAATGCTCTAACATTTTGTTAAACTTACAGCACTATGGACGAAGATCGAAAAGTCTCACCGCTAAGTCTGGACGCAGTCCCTCATCCAGTCAATACAACAGCAATAAGCAACTTGGGAAAATTTTATGAAATGTTCAACGAAATATTCCATTACAAGGACATTCTTACTCTAGACAGGGAGAAGAAGTGGAACACAGATAAAAATTCGTTGCTATGGCGCTTCGGTGATGATGAAGAAAACCATTCGGATGACGACGGGATAGACAACGTCCTTAACCAATGTGTTCGTCATTTTCGTAAAGTTTATCGGAGCACCTTCCGAGGATACAGCTACGTCAGTCTGAAGAAACTGCAGGACACACAGAAAATAGCAATGAGTGAAGCGATGCAAATTATGGAGGATATGAAAAACCCGGAGAAAGTCGATAACCAGGTCTTGCTTAATTTAAAGGAGCAACTGACATTGGAAGAAAGCTGGATCGCCAACGTAAATCAGTTGAAACGTCAGGAAAAATTTGAAGAGTTGAAAGCGGAGACGGAAGAAACGTTCAAAATGAAAGTTGCAAGGGAGTTGCCGATACTGCTGAAAAAGGCCAGAGTGGAATACTACGAAGAGGAGGATTTATCAGAACAAATAGAAACATTGAAATATGCGTGTATTGATGACATGGAGTCTCAAATCCCTTTCAGAGAGGAAGAGGAAGAGAACGGGGGCATTGCATCGGTAACGGCAGACCTTGTTGCAAAACTTAATGAACGTTTTATTAGTGCGTTGTACGAAGAAAATAAAATCAGGAAGGAAATTGTACAATCGAAAATGAAGACAATGGTCCAAGACTCGATTTCTCAATACAGTGTCAAGCTAAAAGCAGCAATAACGGAAAATTTTAATATTGACGAGGACCAAATCTCTCTGACCCATCACAACTTTGTAAACGAACTCCTTCCTGATTTCACCAATATGGGCACCCCACTTTCACGAACGGAGCACATGCAGCATTTTAACGACCAGGTCAAACTTGCCTTTGGAGAGATAGTACGTGTAAATCACAAAGACGGCCAAGACGCACTCACAAAATGTTTGGAAGAAAGCAAAAGTAAATTAGAGGCGGAACTACCTGAAATATTTAAAAAACATAGCGTACCCGTCAGAGACATCTGCTCTGTTAGAAGTGTCGTTATTCATAGCTTGGAAGAGACCGTTGAAAAATTGAAAAAATCAAATGAAACCAATCTGCAGAGCATCTTGCTGTGTACAAAATCCTCGGAAGAAAAAAAGCGAGAAGAAGCGGGCATGATTGTGACAGAGTTACAGGATGAGTACAAAAAGAAATGGGAACACTACACGCAGAAAGATAATCCATACTGGGAGTTGAAATCAGAGGCGTCCTACAACCGTAAATGGCATGAAGAGACAAAGAATGACCTATGCAAACTACTAGAAACCAGAATTATGAAAAAGATGGGCACTTCTGCAGAGTTGGTGGAAGAACAGCGTAAAATTCTAGTACAATTTTCGGATTCAATCTTTCGTGAGGAGACTGGTCAAAGTTTGGGTAAAACTGTCTACGGTAAGATGCATATATGTGTTTAACAGTACATTCTTATTTATTCTGAAAGTTCTAGAAAAAGAGCCAAAACATGGAGAAGTTGGAAATCTAACAATTTTCATAACATATTTTTTCTTTATTTGTTGGTCCATTCTTTTTCAACAGATTTATTTTGCCAGGAGTTGTCAAACTTTAAATGGACCATGTCAAAGTATATTACTTTTCAAAATGCTGATATATCCACGGTGAGGTCCTTACCCCCTCTGGTTTTCCAATTGACCCCTGGTCACATCCGATTGGGCATGATGGTAAATGCGGAGCCCGCTTTATTGAAAAATGAAGACAACGATGGATGGACCGAAGCCAATATCGGGCTCACTGAATGGGATAGTTTTTTACACGGCAAAATGTTGGATACTGAACGTCATAGGAGAACCAGATGGCACCGCAAGTCCGATTATGATACGGTGGAATACAACATTACAGATTACTTAATTAAAGACGAGTGGCATCTTTACACAGACTGTCCCATAGCATTCTCATATTCGCCTTGGAAACGCCAGATTAATTTCAGAGGGAAACAAGTGATCTTGACTTACGAACTTTTGTTAGCGCTTCTCTTCAGAAAACTGAAAGAGAATGTGGAGGCTAAGATGAAAGGGAAAGTAACCACCACTTTAATCACCGTGCCAGATTGGTTTATCAGCTCTCAGCGTGCCAGGGTTAAGGATGCAGCGAAAGTAGCCGGGTTTTCTAAAGTCGGCTTGGTCAATCAAGCGGCGGCGGCGGCATATGCTTCTGTAGCAAATGTAAACGACTCCCCAGACTACATCATTGTGTTTTCGCAGTATGATACCATGTCAGTATATATCACTCTGTATGAAATTGTCTCCAACAAGCTCGTAGGAAAAGAAGTCAGACTGTTGCGGCGAGAAAGTGTACGTTTAGAATGTAAGGAGGACGACGACTTTGAAGGTGGGGTAACTGCAGTTCGAAATTGTTGCAAAGAAATTCTGTCGGACGATCGAGTTAAATGCTTTGCAAAGATCGCCTTAACTGTGAATACAGTCTCACCGGTGGATGCACGAATGCAAACGCAAATACTGAAACGAGTTGCCGCAGAGATGATGGGTGTACTCAGGATAGAGTTCAATGATGTGAAGGAAGTCGTTGTGAAAGGAGCTGTCTTGCTGGCGCAAAACATGGACCAAGTTGGGATCCGTATCAGAGACAAACTGCATTACGGTGTGAAACAACGAAATCATCAACATTTTCGTAGTGAAAAGAAAAAGGTTTATTCAAGTCACGAGTTACTACCGTGCCAAGGAGAAAGCAAAGTAGTAGTCCGTAAGCTACATCGAGGAGAAACGCAAGTCGTTTTTTCGCAATCGTATGAAGATTACGCAGTTGGGTATTTACAGGTGAAATCGGTGTTACCAGACGATGTAGTGGGGGTAAGGTTAAAAGTGAATCACGAAGGGATTATTGAATTCGTTGGAATAGAAAAGACTACCATGGGATGTCCATCCACAGATACGGACACCAGCGGAACGTGGAACACGCCACAACTAACGCAAAAAGAAATAACTGAACAGACGCTTCTTTTGGATGAAGTCATGATTACAGTCCCAAGACCTCCCAAGGTGGAAGACAATGAAGGGGGTTGCTGTTGCTTAATTCGAAAAAGTGGGGGGAAGGATGTGGAAGCAAAAGAATTGGGGCACCCGATAGCAAGCGTAGCATAATTATGATATTTAGCAAGTACAGAACAGCATGAAATGTGTTTTTATAAACGACAATATCGATTGATGTGCGATTTTCCTGTCAAGCATATTGCATATACATGCTCTAAATGATCTTTTGTATTTTTTAACTTAAAATTTTGTAACATTTGACTTGAACAGCAATGAAAAATGACTAGTTAATAATATGTTGACCTGTGATAAATAAACAGACGTTTTGAATTCTTTGACTTGCAAATATGAAGTAATGTCATGTACGTACTGGTTTCACATTCAACATGCAACATACGACCGCTGACCGTACCCAATACAAAGGATCCATTAGTCTTTAGTTGTGTTGGTGTTCAAGCATCTGCCAAAAACATGCAAGCAACCAAATTGGAGTATGTTTCACTTTCATGACAGGCGCAGGTCCAGGTTTTGACTCAAAGATGGTGGGTGACCCAGTATCGCGTTCAATGATAAAACTGTGAGATATGCAAATTAGCTGAGAAATCTGTTCAGAGCTCAGAGGAAGATTCCTGTTACAAAGCATTGAGAACGAAACATGCCTGCAAATGACATTGTTGACATCGCTTGTATTACTATTTAACAATATTTTTATGTAATTATTTGTTTAATTGCAGTACTTTTATGTGTTTTGAGAATGGACTCATACGAAACGAAGATCATAAATGTGCACATGATGGGTAGTTCAATGGTGTTGTGAAGTAAATTAGTAAATAACTGTAGGCCAGTCATGGAGATTGTAAGGCAACTACAGTGTAGGTTATCATGACTCCAACAAACTAAATATGGATACAAAATTATAAATACAAAAACCTCATTGAGAATAGAAAATTAGGGCAGTGAAAATACTTTGTACGGGAACATAAACACACTTACCGAGGTCAGTAGACTGTAACTAATTGTATAGTAACGACAGGAAATGCCCACTGGATCGTTTTCGACTTCTGTTGCCAGGAGATTAAGTTTACCAATGTCCATTTGGGTTAATGAAGGTGGACCGTCCAACTTTTTCTTTCTTATCCATGTACGAAGGGAACATTGAATCTGCAGCAAAGAAAAATTGTTTATTCATATGCAATTGTTGCAGGTGGCCATTTTTTGTTTATGTACAACTTCATAAAATCCTATTTTAATTTGATAACAATAAATGTACCTTTCTGTAATATTCACAGGCAAACGTCCAAGTGACAAGATGTACTGTTATGGTAACCAACTTGTACCAGTATTTCCTAACCAGTTCGGGGGAACTTGCCCTTAGAAATGCAGGCGTTACAGCGTGATTCGATGAGGCAACGATAATTAAGATGGCCATAGTATGTCCAAAGAAGCTATTTAACTTGCCATTGAACTCTTTCAAGGAGTCGAGGTGACGTAATACCTATTAAGTTTATAAGCTGCGGTTATTAAAAATTTATTAAATTTAGAGAATTTATCAAACATTTTTTACCACATCCACCGATGTAGATGAAGCCAATATCGTGTCAAATGCTGTAGCCACCTTGTAAGCAGAGAATGTAACGACGCTAGCCACGGTAAATTCAAACATTAGAGACAATTTAAGTGAAAAATATGTCCAAGTAAAAACGAAATAGTAGAGAACATTTCGACTATAAAACCGGAAATGCCACCACGGTGTCATGATTTTGTGAACCCACTCTGTTAAGAGAAATGTCGTCTCTTGGATAACTTTTGCTTGGTGAACGGAAAAAAATCCCAAGAAAAAATTTACAAAAACGGCCAAAGTGCAAATTAAATAACACTGAAGTTTACATTTCATTGGGTCATGAAGCCTGTAGTGACTAAATGCATCGATAACATCAAGAATGATACTTTGGTGAAACCACAATGTAAACCATGTCAATATAGTAATACTCAATTCACTCAGGGCGGAAATTCCTGACAGAACCAAAGACGTGATTCCATGTGTTTTGATGAGATAATACGAATTTCGCGTGCCGATCAAGATTGAACCAACCTGAATCAGTAAGCATAGTAACAAGCTTAATTTCCGCTTTTTAAAAATTTTGTATTTATACAAGTTGGGTATGGCGACAGCAAGCAAGCTTTTATGAGCGAAGACGTCGCTAATAGATGAAGCACTATTGTTGTTAACCCAAACTACTCGAAAAGGTGTAAGGTGAAAGTAAGACAAAATATTTAGTAAAGTCTTAAGGTAAAAGGCACATGTAATTGGTTCTGTTGGGGTTTCTATCAAATTTTGTGTGGATTTTGTTGCGACATACAGAAACTTGAAGAATTTTGAAGAATAAACTTTATTATTTTCAGAGAACATTTCCTCCAACTTTAGTAGAAAAATTCTTTACAAATTGTAAGCGAATTTAAGCGATAACAAATGAAAAACTTGTCACAAACACGAAGTAACATCAAATGTTAAAAATTATGCTCGTTTCTTCACTATTTCTTCACTTCGTGTTATTTTTACCAACCACACAAGCCATCATGGCATAAAGGTATTATTGTAACTTTAATTTTTATTTGACAACAATAAGTATCATCAACTCAAAATGTAAACAAGTTAACGCCCATTTATATTCATACATACGACGACAACATCTTTTTAATCATTTATGAAAAATAAATAGGCAAATTAATTTCGGACAGGTTTTTACATTTCATTATCCTATTATTGGATGTACAACATATTGTATCAATGTCTCGGAATTCAATTTTGATTACCCGTGGCAGGTAAGGTTCTTCGGGGGACATAGTCTAAAGGAAAGTTGGTAAGTGTTGATTACGCTGTAAATTAGAAAGAATTATATTTTTTGGAGGAACTGCGCACGGGGAACCTCAAGGTTATCATCGCCTCAAGTCAAAAGAGCAAATGGTTAAAGTATAAATCCTTCGGAGTTTATTACCTACATACTGCACGCATGTTTAAACCTTTTTACACTTGCATAGCAATTACTGCATATGTCAACATTAGTCCCACGAGCTGAAAATCAAACCAAAGTTATTAAAGTTCAAAGTATTTTAAATAATTTTTTAAATGTAATATTGAGTAAGAGAACAATTTATGAAGCTCAAATTTTAATGTCTCTGTAGTATACTGACTTACCGAGGCTAATAAACCGTAATTTACCGTAAAATATCGACATGATATTCCTACGGGGTCATGCTCAAGTTCTATCGCCAACAGATTTATTTTCATTAACTCATTTTGCATCAGGCTCTCATCATACTTTTTTGTCCTAATCCACTGTCGTAAAGAAACTTGAACCTATTTTCAAGCCAGTTTATAAAATCAAAGTGTTCTCGACGACATTTTACACTGTCATAAGAATATACACTTATTTTTTTAGGTAAGTCTTTAAAGCATTTTTTGATTACCTTTCGATAATATTCACTTGCCAAGATCCAGGTTACTGAATGAATTATCAAGTAAATGCCTTTATACCAATACTGGAATATTGTTCCTTTCACGCGCACCCCTTGTTTTTGTCGGAGAGAAGCCGGGAAAGCTGCGTGATTTGAGACTGAGGACACGAACAACAGTAGACAAATTGTGCCACAAAACTTGTTGATTGTACTATTGAATAGATCAAGGTTCTTCATATGTGTCATTATCTGTTGTTGGAGATCATCATAGTTTATTTATGTATTTACGATTTACCTGGAAAAAATATTATTGCACGGTACGTAAAGCTTTCTGCTTAAAGCGCCTTTAAAACTTACCCCTCGCACTGTTTTGGTGGACTTCACTAAGAATACAAATCGATCCCCAATTTTGTTCACTGCAAAAATTACGATAACAACGATGTTGTACTCAAACATCAGTGCTAGTTTGTACGAGAAAAATACCCACATGGATAAACCCGTTTGCAGCACGGCGGTAATTGTTTGTCCGTTTCCGCAATATATGGTGCCGTTTTTTACCCCCCACGATAAATTACTTGCAATCATTTCCAATCCGGTCAAAAGGGTTGAAGCAGTGGTTCGCCTAATGGTAGTCTGGTACAAGGACATGTATCCAGCAAAAAAGTTTAATCCGACTGCGACAACCGCCGGAATGCAAATTTTTAATCTTGTCAGTGTACCACTGCTAAACATTAGCGCATTTCCGTAAACATTGGTTTTCTCGACCTCGGTTTCATACCAGGATATGGCATTTACCATATTGATAATTAATTCTCGACGACGCCAGAGTAGATAAAATGTCATGACGAAGGTAGTGAAGAATTCGGTAATAACAGTTATCAAAGTCAGAATTTTCAGAGTGATTGTTGTGTTAGGGGCATTGTTGTAAACAGTCAAGTAAATTACCTTTCCCATGAAAATAAATAACGTACCAACTATAAACGAGGCACTGAGAAGTTGGGAAACAGATGAGGTTGGTTGGATAACGTAATTTCTACTGCTGGCATTCCAAACTATACGGAATGGTACAAGGGCAAGGTTGGCAAGGAGATTAAACAAAGATGTTACATAACTGGCGATATTAATGGGTTGTTGCTTTTGAAAACCAAAAATGTGAAGAAACAATGAGTGCAATGGAAATATTTTAGAACTAAATCTACCCATCTTTCTAATTATTTCCCACATTTCGAAAGAAGCGACAAGGTCAAAAGCTCCAAGAGGAGCCTTACTTTATACTATGACCCATATGTGTGATGGGCGTTTAATAGCACTAGCGATCTTTGTCAGTATCGTTAATATCGTAATAATAACATTATCTTCAACATGTAACATGTAACACACCCAACAAATAGCTTTAACCGATACCGATAAAAGGGGTGGTGTACCAAAGACGATAAAATAATTGTTTTTGCAACGTCTTTTGAAATGTCACAGGTGTATCTATAAATGCAATAAAATAAAATTACAGGTAGTTTTCTTAAGACACTATTGCAATTTTTAGCAGCGTCCAGCTTGCATTTGGAACACGATGATGGAGTACGTCACAATTATTCCAAACATCTAAAAAGCATTCCAAAAACATTTTCGTCGAATAAAAATTGAATAAATATTAGGTCATGGCAAATGAAATTAATAAATAAATTAGTGTTTCTCTGAAACACTAGTTCTCTCTGTTAGTGCAATTTACGATGCGTACTTTGGTATTTACAATTTAGAACGAGCAATTATTTACCGAACCAACAAAGCTGTACGTAATCGTGAAGAATTTGCATGAAACCCCTGCAGGATCTAATAGACAGCTGTGTCGAACATTTGATAGTGTAGTCCTCATATCAAAAGAAATCTTTGCTGATCTTTCTTCCATTTGGGTTAGCCATTCCAACATTGAAGTTTGTACGTTTTCATGAAATTGCGCCAATGCTACCCAAAGTACAGGTGCAACAAAAAGAAAGCAAGCACTGGTTATCCTTTGAGGCAAGCTTTTGAAACCTTCCTCTCCATCCGGGATTCTAACACAGAAGGAAACACACACACAATAGTGGAATAATATAGGATATCCAAATAGTCGACTCAGGCAGGTAGATAACTGCTTTATTTTTCTGTACGATGACACGCCTGACATTATTGTTTTTGTTTCATTAGGGTCGCTGCTGGGAAGCGTAATAATTTTTCGAAACTGTTGACTGACGTTACAAACCGACACGGCCATCCACGAAATGAGCGTGAGTGCATAAACACAAAACGCTAATGGATGGAAACAACACAAATGTAGCAAAATACCCGCTACTGAGAAAGAGAAGCTGGCGTTCCGGAATTGCACGGGGTGGTATACCCGGTATACAAAGTTACAACCTAAATAGTTGAAGACGCATATAAAAGCTACCTGTAGAAGTCAAGAAAGAAGTCAATGCGAGTCATTCATTAAATAAGAAGCCCTTGTCGCACGCACCAGCATCAGAAAAAACAAATGAAAACACATTTTTATTCTCACGGTAAAATGTCGCCAGTATTTTGTTAATAAAGTACTTCCACTTCTATAAATAAGACTGGTTTCTTGAATTATTTTCAAAAGTTGCTTGCGATTTCTTGACATCCACAATACGTGTATGAGAGAAACGTTGAGACCGTACATCCCAAAACCCAGCAATCCATTCATAAGTTTGGTGAATGGAGAGGTAGAAGATATATAAACATACTTGAGGTTATCCCCTTGGAAGTGTTTCCATCCATAAAATACAAACGGGAAGATCATATTCAAAAAATGAAAGGCTGCGCAGCAACACTACAACAAAGTTGTACACAAAATTAGCACATGATTTATACTTATATTTAAAATATTTAGGAGTGGCAAACAGCTGTTAATTTTTTTTATAATTTCTGGCACTATCAGTCACTGATAATTAATGGTAAAGCTGACTCAGGTTCACCTTTCTGATGAGATGTATCGGAACGACTTGATAACATGACGTGCTTTCATTCCATTCTACATGAAATGGAACATAGCCCATTACAGAACCAACATTAAGAGCAGTCACGACGTATGGATTTGACACCTGGCATTCTGGCGTTTTTGCACGGGGAATGTCCAAATGTTTTGGGGTTTGCTCATTTTCTAGCGCCGCTAAGTTTGAAGAGATCGACAGTACATGAGTACTGAATTCAAGTTTATTTCGCCTTGGAATTATCATTTTTACAAACTGCAGGATTGATAAATTTCTGAGGTGATTCCTTGCTCATCGAACTATACACTGCAAATTCTGCAAATTGTTCTGGCTTACACTTGGCGTACAATTATGTTGACTTGCACAAGACAAAGGTAACCTAATTTGATTGAGTTGATTAATTAGTGGAATTATTTGCAATATGGGCTTGCTATAGTTAATGATTATTGTTACTCGCTGTACTTCACTCAGCATACACAAGCGATAGTATGCAATGCTACTAACTCTGAATGAGATGCTATGATACGTAACACTTACCACCAAAGTTATGAACAGAACGCCATTATTTTTCTCCGGGTGACGCAGGATCATCATTGATTTGATTACTGTTATTGCTTGGAAACACGCATTTGATATACAATTATGGCATACGTCAGAATAACCCCCAGCATCTATAGTAGGATAAAAAGAAATTAAACTCTTCTATATACTCTTGTTATTAACGTAGTCCAGAGTGGCGTTTAGCAAATGCGACTGTTGTAAACTTATTTTTTGAGCAGTAGGCAATTGCTGTTGTCACTACCGTTATGATGAATTGATGAAAGTTTTACAACCAGTTTTAGTTTTAGTAGTAATATTAACTTTGGTCTTACCGAACCAATCAAACTATAAGTGATGGTGAAATAATTACAGGAGATTCCCACGGGATCCAGTAGACAATCATATTTAATATCTACTAATTGGATTTGCATGTATAACGACATTTGATTTTCCACAACAGATTTGTCTCTACTTTGAATTTTGAGTAGCCAACCCAGTATTGACTGGCGTACTCTAACTTGAAACTCTGCAGATGCCAACCACAGCACAGGGCCAAAGACTAAAAAGCTTCCCAAAGTAATTTGTTGGGGAACAGCATTCCACGCCTTTGCATCCAGAATGGTAGCTAAGCATATGACACAAATTAAATAGTAGGACAGCATAGCGATTCCAAATAACTCACCAATGCTAATAGATACTTGTTTAATAGACTTGATATGGCAGAATCCTTCTCTAATATTGCTTTGATTTAGCGTTTTTAATTGTTTAGGAAATTGCACGCCCAGCGAGTAAATCGATATCCCAAGAATAGTAAGAAACGTATAAGAGAAGAAAGAAAATGCTGTTGGGTGAAAGCAAAGAAAGTGAAGCAGTATTCCATGAGCAGAAATTGGATATGGCCCTCCTTCATAATACCGATAAGTGTAATTAGAACAAAGGTTTGTAAGGATGAAGAAAACGACGGTCTGTGGAAAGAAATATTATCGTTAGTAAGTTCTACTATTGTATTGCGAATATTTTTTAACGAATGCCCAATAATTCTTTATACTAGACAAGAAATCATAGATAAGTTGAGAATGCATAAATCGAGTGCACTTACAAGGCATTGTCTCCAACTCCCGAGAAAAAAATGATTTCCACTTGATAATGGAACCCTGAGACTTTGAATAATGCTTAAAAGATCCTGTTGACCTTGCTTGCTCCAGTAAATTTTCTGGAGAGAAATATTCAATGTAAAGGCACCAACAGTTGTTAATGCATTCAACAGTATCGTAGGATCTACGTGTACTGAAGATAAGTACATTGAAAGAAACGATTTTATCACGAATATTAGGAGTTGAGCGTGGCCTAAGATGGAGAATACTGCACAAATACACTAAAACAAAAAAATGGTCATAACGAGTGACAGAAACGGTTCATTTATGATAATGATTTGAAAAAGTTTGCAATTATAGTAATGGCGGCATGTATGTAGTTGTGAAAAATTATAATTTGAAAGCACATTATTTGACTGATCTATTTCACTTACTTTCCTAATTGTGTGAACGGGGGTAATATGATACAGTTCTGTATTGGTATCTCTGACGATTCGAAATGGAACGTAGCCATAAATTGATGCGACATTTAAGCATGTTACCAAATATGGGTTTAAAAGAACATGTTTGGCTGTTGGTTCAGGATCCTTTCCAGTGGTTTCCACAAACCACGAAGAAACTGGGGGAACTAATTGAAAGGAGCTGTTCTTTGTTTTGATAACTTGCATGTTACATGTTGCATATATAATATGTTGTTATGTTCTACACAAGAATACTAAGAATAGTGTAAGCCCGAATCTGAAAATATCGTTTATGAACTTAACTGTCTCCGAGTACAGTACTCGAAGACAGACAGACTGGACTTTTCCCAGCGACGAACTTCCCACGGAAGTACATTTCCCCATGCAGTCTTTTCTCCATTCAGTGATTTCCCCTTGCATCGGGCTACCCACAAGTGTGCAGTGGGAAGTTCACTACGGGGGAAAATTGGTAACGAAGCACACAGTACACAAAAAACGGAGAGAAAACTTATATTTTCATAGCATAAACATATTCATAATATATACACTGATGTATGTTAAAAAGGACTGATTGGCGAGTTTAATAGTTTCAGAGACATCCCTAAACCTTCATTTGTAGTGTACTACACAATAATTGTAAGTATATAGTTTGTTCAGAACTGTACACATTTTTACGAATATGAATTACACTGGTGGCAATTAATTTTTTGTTTACATTTCATTTGCTGATATTCACAAGTATGTATGTACAAATATTATTAAAGGACGAATGAATTCGTGTTGGTTCTGTCAATATGATACATTCATTGTCAGTATCATTCCATTTTGAACACAAGGTAACACATATGGGGGGAAATAAGCGGACCTAGAGGTATTTGCACAAAAGAGTTATGAAATATCCCTGTCCTTCAACAGTTTGGCAAGGACTCACGAAAGCAGAAAATTCGTGTAATAATCCTAATGGATTTTTTCTAATTAGCTAATTTCCTATTAATGTGCTCATGTTCTCCGATGTTTGCAGTGTAGCATAAAGAGCATGAATAGAGCATAGAGGCCTGAAACGGAGTAATAGCCTCTCATTCTTCGTCTTTTAGATTCAAAGACGTTTATTTCTATCCAGTACTATTTAATTTCCATTCATGTTTTCCAACATGCTGTGAACAATGGCATTCATAACAAAGTACGTAAGGGAAGAACTGCGAAGATTTTTCTAACTGCAAAATTATAACATTGCGTTTTGCTTTCAAATTAACCATGAAACTATATACTAAAAATGGGAACAGACCACTACATTGTATATTTTATTTGCAAACAATCCGTGTGTAGCATATCTTTCCCCACTATAACTGATCGAAAAGGACTTCCAACACCCAATGTACATGCAATGCCATCGATTGTGGTGTGAATGATGAGATATTAAATATTAAGTTTGAAAATGATTAAATCCAGAGAAGACAGAGTACGTTAATCAAATTTTTAAAAAGATTTAATGATATGAAAAAGACTGTATTCAGAGATATGGGTATAACGATGTTTGATTTAATAAAAATAAGATTTTAAGCTAACCGGTGAAATATTTCCGACATAGTTTAATTTTGCTTGGATGCACGCATTTGGTAAACTATGATGGCATAGGTCATCACCAGTCCCAGCATCTATGACAAAACAACATTATCATCGTTTGATCTAAAACACGGTAATAACATTAGCCGAGCCTCAATGCATTTATCTCTATTGAAACGTATATTTTTTTACCGAACCAATCAAGCTGTAAGTTACCGTGAAGAAATTACAGGAAATTCCCACAGGATCCAAGAGACAGTCATTTTTAATGTCTGATAATTTAGTTCTTGCAGATATCGACATTCCAATTTCCATATTAGAATCATCTCTACTTTGAATTTTTAGCAGCCATTCCAGCATTGATTGCTGAACCCTCACAAGGAACTCAGCGGACGTAAACCAAAAGGCTAAACCAAACACAGAGAAGCCTACCATTCCAATTTTTTGAGGTAATCCAGTCCATGCAAACGGATCTAAAATCGTTGCTACGTAGACAATAAAAACTAAATAGTAGAACAGAATCGAGCTCTCAAATAGCTGGTTAATGAAATTGGATTTCTGCTTGATTATAGTATAAAGGTAACAGCCTTCTTTAAAATCATTCTCACTCAAAGACTTCATTTGGTTCGAAAATTCCATGCCTACCATTAGAATCGACATGCCAAGTGTGGTCATAAGCGTATACGAGAAAAAGGAGTACGCTATTGGGTGATATCGAAATATGTGTAGAAACACTCCGTAGGCGGACGTTGGAAAAGGGGCGTCTTCGATATACCGAAAGCAAGCGTTTGAGTTAATATTTGCAAGAATGAAGAAAATAACGGTCTGGTCACAAGAAAAATTTAACTATTACTATTATGCATCGTCATCTTTGCGTAGCGTTATAAAAACAAAGGTGAGTAGTGTTTATTACTAAAACTTGGCGCCATCTCCAAGAAATGTATCGACTTCCAGTTGGCAGTGGAACCCTGAGACTTTGAATAATGTTTAAAAGATCCTGTTGACCTTGCTTGCTCCAAAGTATTTTCTGGAGAGAGATGTTCAGTCCTACAACGACAACATTTGTTAAAGCAAGCAGCAATTGACCTGCATCTAAAGTTGCTGTGTACCGAGGGATCATGGATAGCAGTTGAAAGCTGTTCAACATGGAAAATGCGGCACATATGCACTGAAATAAATTACACAAATATGCCACTTGTCGTTTATTAAATTAGATTATGTATCGAAGGTCAGAACTATAGTTGTTAATAAATAAGACAGTTGTGACTGGCCTACTTTTCTTATTGTGTGAACCGGGGTAATATGATACAATTCCGTATTTGCATCTCTGTCGATTCGAAATGGAACATATCCGTATAACGCAGCGGTGTTGAGACAGGTTACCATATATGGAGTTAGCAGGACGTATTCTTCTGCTCTTGTATCGAATTTTTCTTTATTGGTTCCCATTGGATATGTTGAAGAAAATACGGGAATTATGGAGATACCAGTACCCGCCGATTTCAAGGTTTTATAGTCTTCTGACCAAGCCATATTTTTATTTGCTTCACAAAATCGGTTGTTATGTCTAAACTGGATGGGATGGGGTACATGTGAATGATAGTTTATTAAATTGATTGGTTTACTTTTGCAGTTTTCATACATATATTTGTATACATACAGTTAACAGTTGTAAATTGTAAATATTTGTTAAAAAAGCTATTATGCATTAATTTAAAATGCATTTAATTTGTTATAATTTGTGAGTTATCGTAACTGATATTATTGCATCTATTCAGTAAATTGATGAGGGAAAATGACCATGCTCATACTGCTGGTCAATAAAAAGTACGAATAAAGATTCCTATAATGTTACGTTTACCTGAAATTATATTTTGCAATTTAAACAGAGTAACAAAAACAAAGTCATATTACAATATATCGTATCATTGTTATCGAGGCCGACTTAGTCCGACAGCGGAACAATACAACAATACATCATATTTGTGCTCTATTACCACAGTATTTTCAATTTGGTATTAATTTTGTAATATAGTAGATAAGCAGCAGTGATAATATATAAACGAAAGTCAAGCTTTCTAACATTATTGAACCAAATTTGAATTTTCCCAATTCTATAGAATTCACTTACCCAACAACCTACCGCAACAACGTTCCCATAAGCCCAGAACTGTATAACAGCTAAAAACCTGATATCATTGGCTTGTAAAGCAGCAACTTCACTGTAAACTCGGGCAAACCTTTTAAGATATTTTATTTCCACGTTATCATCTAGCGCCTGCCAAAAATGTCGAATACCACTGTCGTACAAAATCACCTGTAAATTCTTCATAATAACGGATTTCAGTTTGGAGTAAACCGAAATCATTCTCATTTTAGCAGACCCATAGTGCTTCTTTACATAGTAACAAGTAGTATTTGCTGACGGTACATATATGGTCGTCATCGCCAGGCTTTGCAAAGAATAAAAACTGAATATCTTTACCATTTTCCAGTTGTAAAATCTAATCCTTTCCTCATCTTTAACAACAGGGATGGATCTGAAATCGTTGAAAAGTAACGGGGACCACCAATACTTCCTCGCATTGTTTTCTGTTGTTTCTAACAAATTGCCTTTAAATTGTTCTGCGCGAAGGTCTGCTTCAAATTGTGAAGCCATGCCTTTTCGGTAACCGGCATGCTCAAGTTCCGCTTCATGATTGTCCATGTGAACAGCAGTATATTGGTTTATTTTATACCCATCATCGAGAAGTTCGCTAAGGGACTCTTTTTCATGTGGGGTGGGCGGAGCTATGATACTGCTTGTCATTGTTTGTAGGTAGAAGAACTCGGTAAAGAAAAAAGCTACAAGACACAAACCTCGTAAAATTCCCTCTCCATTAATGTTGCGTTGCAGTAAAAGTGTAACCAGCTCGAAGGTGATGGCAGCCCTTGATTTTAATTTGGCTCCATGGTATCCTGTTTCGTACTGAAAGTAAAAGAACAACGCAACAAGAGTAGAAAAAAGGGATATCCACGTGGGAGTATCAAAGGGGCTGGCTAATACAGTGAAAATATTTTCAACGCTAGTGACGCTCTTTTTCTCACAATAGGTTAACTGATACCAGGAAATATCCCATGTAGTATAGTAATCTGTTGTGGGATCTAGATAAGCTATATTGTTATCAGTTACGAAGGCATGTATGACGAAAGCTTGTACGTAGGTGTGTCGCCAACTACCGGAAAGTATTGTTCCAAATGTTGAAGAGAAATTTAAAGCCTCTGCCAAAATGGACATTGAAAGGGCAGCGGGTTCATTACAAGAATCCAATTTCTGCCAAAACCATGTTTTAAAAGTTTTGTATGTAAAAGCATCTGGGGCTAGACACTCTCGTCTGAATCCAAATCCAATCCCATCTAACCCATATATCACGGAATTAAGAATGGGATAGTCGTCCTTACGAACAGTAATTCTAGGAGGTGTACGGTACTTTATATGTTTTTCTTGGTAGGAAGTTAACACCAGTTGATGAAGTTGTCCGGAGAAAAAACTCTTTTCTATGTACACTTGATGTTCAACTTTGCAGTAAAGACAAGCCCACCACAACATGTTAAATGATGACTCGCCACCTGGATTTTCTATCACTGACACAACCAGTGTTAAAAAGGGTGCTGTCATCATTCCCTCATGATAATGAAAAGGCATAAAGTTTCGAGGATCCATGGGTGCCACTGCTACAATTGCAATGTTCCCTTGAAGCAAGTTAACTTTTCGAAAACCTGTTATGTAAGATAGCCACCGGCCCCAGTCAACATGGTAGTCCAAGTCATTATGGTATCCTGAGAGGATTCCCGAACAAATCTGGTACACTTCTGTGAGTATCAAAGTCATTGATTCCTTTCCCGATCCCTTATTGATTCTCCATTGAAATTTCTCTGAATTTGGACTTTTCATAGACAGATTGTTGCTGGGATGCATTTGTGCTAGGCGAATTCCATTTGAGGAGTCCTTAATAGCCCATGTAAATATTGGCGCACCTGTACTTTCCCCGATTTGATTTGTTTCTATGACTTCGTTGAGAATTTCATTAGTCCGTCTCCCTGAGTGTATTGGGTATGTTGTTTCGTAAATGTGATCCCTTGACTTGCCGTCTCGAATTAAAAAGATGGTTCCATGGTCGTAACGCTCGGTGTTTATTTCTATTTTTAAGCATCGTGTTGGGAAATAATGTAAAAGCAAAGAAGCGGTGAAAAAACGTGAAAAAGAAGCAATGAACACCTCCATACTTCTACATGCGACTTGTTTCCACCTTACAATGTTTTATTTCAGTGAGAAAAAGAAATAATCGAAATGACCTTGATGATTTTGAGAAATAGCTACATACTGCGCCATAGCCTTTCCAAATATAGAAACGATATAAAGTACTTTACATATATAGCTTTAAAAGGAGATGGCCTTTGTTAATTTTTCCATATGTAAATCATTTTCATACTACAATAAACACCCTTAAAACACGGACTTAAATATGTGACGAAGTAATGCCGAATTAACAATGAATCTTTTAAAGTATCTCATTGATTACACAACGCGGAGTGTAAATGACTAATAATCTTCTTTAGACCTCCTCTAACGTCTGAACTATTTGACCGATATACACTAAACTCGGTATTCGCGATAAGCATGCTCTAATGGCTCATTCCATCAAATTTGAACCCCGAACCTTATTTTTTTAAACTTTGAAGATTACCTGTTTGTGTTGAACGTTGACCTCTTGTGGAGCCTATTCCCTTTGACCGATAAGCAACAAATTTGGTATTCTTAATAAGCATGATCTAATCTATCATTGTACCAAATTTGATCCTGGGTCTTATTTTTAAAAATTGACCTTTGATCTTTTGACCCACTTCCGGTTTGACCTGAGACTCCAAAGTGATTGAGTGATTGACTAAGNCCCTTTGACCGATAAGCAACAAATTTGGTATTCTTAATAAGCATGATCTAATCTATCATTGTACCAAATTTGATCCTGGGTCTTATTTTTAAAAATTGACCTTTGATCTTTTGACCCACTTCCGGTTTGACCTGAGACTCCAAAGTGATTGAGTGATTGACTAAGCTGAGTGATTGGGTTACAGGAATTGCAGACCTTATATAGGGCCCGAAAGTTACATGAAACAAAGAGTGATTTTTACACGTGGCCACGTGGAAAATATATAGGTCAGATCAGATCGTAGACAAAACAATTCAATAAAATGCATAACAGTTTACATACAAACAACATAAATACAGACAAAGCTACCGTGCTTGTAACCTCTTGTGAGGAGTAGCGCCATGCTTGGTACATGAGGGGTATCGCCATGTTTGGTACATGAGGGGTAGCGCTATGATTGGTACATGAGGGGTAGCGCCATGATTGGTACATGAGGGGTAGCGCCATGATTGGTACATGAGGGGTAGCGCCATGATTGGTACATGAGGGGTAGCGCCATGCTTGGTACATGAGGGGTAGCGCCATGATTGGTACACGATGGGTATCGCCATGCTTGGTACATGAGGGGTAGCGCCATGATTGGTACACGATGGGTATCGCCATGCTTGGTACATGAGGGGTAGCGCCATGATTGGTACATGAGGGGTAGCGCTAAATAGTACAACATACTACTTTAGTAGAATACTACTGTTTAGAAACAAAGAATACAACATTGAACAGCACAAACGAAAACAAAACAATAGCTTGCTTAAAGACTTACAGTCAAGCGCGAGAACTTTGCTTGGAGTCAGGCAGTCTAGTTGGTTCTAGACTGCACCAGGGATGTGACTTAAATACATGGTACCTTGTAGTTAATTTACATGACATTGAATACATATACGATAGAACATTGTTTGACTTAAGCACTCGGTATTTATGGTAAGCATGAGTCAATGTATCATTCCACAAATTTTGAACTCCGGATTTCATTTAAAAAATTTAACTTTGACCTTTTGACTCACTTCCAGTTTGACATAAGCCTCCAAAAGGGGAAGTTCACATGCTACATGATGATTCCCTATAACCTCCCGAAAACAGAATTTCAAAATTTCTATCCGTTCACGAGATATCGCGCGGGCGGACGGACGGACAACGTAAAAACAAGTTGAGACATTCGTCTCAT